>CANYLF013252693.1:0-18708 GCA_948193215.1 Bocquillonia castaneifolia
ATATATATATATATATATATATATATATATATATATATATATGTATGTATAGACGTTTGTATAAATGATGGCCATGTTTTTGTAGTGATAGGCTTGAGAATATGTTCATTTGGATGTAGGGGTGAAATTAGGTTGTGAAAATTGTGATTTGCTTGTGCTGGTAGATATAGGTTGTGAAAATTATGATTTGCATGTGTGCTGGTAGATTTAGGGTGTGATTTATAAAGTCGGGGTAATTTTCTGGTTGGCCTAGCAGTGTGAATGTATATATAAGTGTTGTTTAAATATTTGAACAATTATAGGGGAGACTCTACTGAAATTTTGGTAGAATTTTCGATAGATTTAGAAATAGGTTAGAGATTAATGCCTATAGGTTCACACAATGAACATAATTGAATCCGGGTTATAATTGGATCATTAAAATTAATAATAATACATTAATAAAAATTTATCCGATTTCGTCTGCAAATTCCTTGCAAAGAATGAATAAAGTCATTAGGAGTATTTATCGTTTTCGATTGCATTTTCCTTGTATCGAATTTTACAAATTCATTCGCGTTAGAAGTGTAAATTAAATAAGCAACTATAACAATTTGAAAATAATAAAAATCAAAATTCATTGTATCTCCTTTGCAGCGAATTCATAAAGTCATATTTAATTGTGTTCGCGGTCGATTGCATCTTCCATGCATCGAATTTCAAAAACAGAATTGTCGTCGATGAATAATGTATGTAAAATTTAATTATAACATTTGAAATGAATAAAAATCAAAATTCGTTGCATCTTCCTTGCAACGAATCGATAAAGTCATATTTAATTATTTTCGTATTCGATTGCACCATCCTTGCATAAAATTTGAAAAATAGAATTTGCGTAGATTAATAATGTATGTAAATTGAAATTTATAAATATAAAACTTTAATAAAATAAATGAGAAAAAGAATGAGAAAAATGTTTAATATCACTCCATCATTTGCGAATTCGTTCTGTGATATTGTATATAAAGTATTCGTTTGAATATTTTATACTTCCAATATTGAATATTGGAAATTTAATATTTTATCTGAGTCGTTTGCATCCTCCTTGCAGTGATTTCCAAATTCATTCGTGAAAATGATATAAATTCGTCGTTTCAACTCTTTTAGTTAGCCGTAGATTTATTCCATCCAGTGTATTTAATAGTTAATTGAATACATTGGATTGTCCTTGTGGACAGTTTACGAAAGAACTTGTTAAGTGTTATCGCTGCATGATATTTTTTATGTATATAAATTTTGGTTCTTTTGGGCTTTGTTCTCCAACTACACATTAAGATATATACCATATAATACAATTTCGCTATACTAGGCGTCTGTTGCGTTATTTTGTATATATCTTGAATAGTGTACTTGGAGAACCACATCGGGAGGCTGCTGAAATTTACACAAATGTCATGCAATCGTGATACGCTTTTCACTACGCTTTCGTAAATGGATTAGAGCCTACCTTTGCATAAAAGAAAAAAAATGTTGGACGGTGAAGTGTTTTAGGTTCCATTCCCATAAATTCTTATCCGTTAACTTTATATGAAAATAAGAATAAATTAATGAACGATTCATAAAATTTTATATCTTTCAGTTATAGAGGAAGATCGAAAGTGGATGTACAAAGGTCGGATTATTGATGGGTTTCTTTCAAGTGAATGGGCGGATAAGGCTGATGGATTTGTTAAGTTTGCATTGCAGCATCCGGAGCTTGTGAATGACGGCACACATATAAAGTGTCCATGCCCTAGACCGAAGTGCCGGAATAAGCAGTTTCTTCACATGGATGAGGTGAAAGTTCACTTGTATCGGTATGGGTTTGTGGAGGATTATTACGTTTGAAAATACCATGGTGAGAAGGAATTTATCAGACATAGACGTCCAGTTAGGGATGTAGCTGGTCCATCAAATGTGAATCAACTTGGGATCAAGTCTGAGAGTACAAATCAGACTTCATACCATACAATGGTTCAAAAAGCTGCGGGTCCAGATTTCATTCCTGAACCAATCCAAGAGGAACCTAATGGTGAAGCACAAAATTTTTATAATATGATTCGAGCTGCGGATAAATTGATTTATGAAGGTAACTCGAATCATTCTCAATTGTCTGCTGCTGTTAGGATGTTGAAAATAAAGTGTAGACAGAAGTGCTCATAAGCATGGTTTGATGACATGTCTGAGTTCCTGCAAGAGTAACTTCCGGCTGATAATTTGATGCCCCATGATTTTTATAGCATAAAGAAGCTGGTGAAAGGGCTAGGTCTGACGATTGAAGTAATTCACTGCTGTACAAATAACTGCATGTTATTATGGGATGAAGATAAAGAATTGAACAACTGTAAGTTTTTTGGACATGCCCATTATAAGAAGTGGGCTGCGGGTTCTGGTCAGAGGGTGGTTGTTAGGAAATTGAAGACCCCTCATAAGAAGATGTATTACTTTCCTCTAACACCTCATCTGCAGAGGCAGTATGCATCGTCGGCAACTGCTAGTGAAATAAGATGGCACACAGAGCATGTCATAGAAGGTGGAAAGATGTGTCACCCATCAGACGCACCTGCTTGGAAGCATTTTGAGAGTAAGTTCCCTGATTTTTCTTCGAAGGTGCAGAACATCCGATTGGGGTTATTTTCGGATGGTTTTTAGCCGTTTGGTCAGTCCGGACAATAATATTCCCTATGGCCTATGGTTGCAGCACCTTATAACTTGCCTCTAAGCTTGTGCATGAAGGAGGAATTCATGTTCTTAACTGTGTTAATTCCCGGGCCAAACAATCCGATGGGGAAGATTGATGTATTCATGCAACCGTTAATAGAGGAGTTGAAAAGTTTATGTTCTGTGGGGGTTCAGACGTATGATGTTACGAAGAAGCAGAATTTTAATATGCGTGTTAATGTGGACAATAAATGACTTTCCTGCTTATTCAATGATGTCTGGCTGAAGTATTGCATAGAAGACAGCATGTCCTCATTGTATGAAAGATTCTGATTCATTCAGACTTAGTTTGAGCAGAAAATAGTCATGGTTTGATAACCATAGGAAAATTTTACCCTTGAATCATGCTTACAGACATAACACTAAAGACTTTTTGAGAGGGTTGAAAGTCATTAAATTTTTCAAGGGGATTAAATCAAGGCATGATATTCTTCAGGAACTAAATAATATTTTTTTGATGAAGGTGACAGAAGTTGATGCCCAAAAAGTGAATGAAGCATTTAGTAGGAACTGTGGTTGGTACAAGAGAAGTATTTTCTAGGATTTGCCTTACTGGGTTGAACATTTACTCAGACACAATCTCGATGTTATGTATATAGAGAAGAATGTGTTTAACAACATCTTCAATTTGGTGTTGAATATTCCTGGTAAAACGAAGGACACTGCAAGGTCCAGAGATGAATTGAATATTTACTGCAATCGTCCAAGGCTTGCAAAACTAGCAGATGGTTTGTATCTGAATGCCCCATATTTTATCAGGAAGGAGAGGAAGATTAAAGTGTTTGATTGGATTAAAGAACTAAAGTTTCCAGATGGATATGCATCTAATTTGGGGTGGTGTGTGGACACAAACAGAGTAAAGATGTTTGGCATGAAGAGTCATGATTGTCACATCTTCATGCAACGGTTGTTGCCAATTGCCTTTCAAGAATTATTGCCTAACAAAGTATGGGAGACAATAACCGAACTATCACTGTATTTCAGGCAGCTCACAGCTTCGTCATTGAATGTAAAAGAATTGACGGTAATGGATGAGCAAATTCCAGTGGTGTTGTGCAATCTTAAGAAAATCTTCCCACCTAGTTTCTTTAATTCAATGGAACATTTTCCAGTGCACCTAGCTTATGAAGCTTTGATTGCTGGTCCCGTGCATTACTGTTGGAAGTATCCACCTGAAAGGTATATTAATATTAAAAATTAATTAATTATAATTTTCACTAATAAGCAATAAAATTATAATTAATTAAAAAACTATAATATTTGGGCATTAACACACTAATTATATTTATCTAGATACTTGAGGAAGCTAAAGAACTAAATAATGAATAAAGCTCAAGTGGAAAGTTCCATTTCGGTTGGATACTTGATGGATGAAGCTGGAAAATTTGCATCATTCTATTTTAAAGAGGGGGGGTCTGACTATTCCAGAAAAGAAAAAGCGAAATGAGGTGCAACTCGATTATGATCTCCCTGATGAAATGTTTGAAATATTCAAGCCTCCTGGTAAACCCTTAGGTGAATATAAAGCAACTTGATTGTATGTCCTGTTGAATTGTCCAAAAGTTCAACCTTTCATCGAGTATGTAAATATACTTCCTAGTAATTTCTTTCCTTTTATAACTAATTCCATGCACTAAAGTCATTAATTTCATCTTTGTAGCATTTATCATTCTAAAACTCATGTGCGCTATCCAAACTTAAACGATGAAGGCATCAGTACCATGGCAGAGAATGAATTCTGTTCTTGGTCTGAGAAATACGTATGAATGCATTCAATTTATTATGGTTATCATATTAATTTGATGAATTCCTTAACATGTTGCTGAATTTTATATATATATATATATATATATATATATATATATTCTCCACTGGCCGATAAACGTTTAAACAAAATAAATAATCATTATCTTCAATATCTATCACGCCGTCCCTTGAGATAAGTCAAAACATTTAACGGTTACTTTGTAAACGGCTTTAGGTTCCACACTACTAAATATGGGAGTAACCGCGCCACGAATAACAGTGGTGTTTGTATTAAGGGCACTAATTATTCCAACAATGAGAGTGATTAGTACGGGACTCTCGTTGAAGTGGTAGAGTTGGAATTTGAAGCCCTCCCCATCAAAAGAACCATTTTGTTCAAGTGTGAATAGTATGATCCAACACCAAATACGGGTACAATTATACATCCTTGACATAAACTTATGGACGTTCATGAAAGAAAGAGGTTCAACAAGTATGAGCCTTTTATTTTGGCTGCACAGGCTTTACAAGTATATTACTGCAAGTATCTGGATGCAAAAAGGGATAGAACTAATTAGCTGGCGATGTGTAAGATCAAACCTCGAGCATTCATTGATGTTTCCGCTACTATAAACACTGATGTAATCGAACCACCTTTTTAAGATGATGACACTGAAGAAGTGCGTCTTCAGCTAGTGGTCGATGATGATGACGTGGTTTTAGTAGCAACTTATGATCTTGCTAACGAAGCTGTTGAACCAAAAATTATGGTAAATGAGCAGGCCTCGACTTCAGAAGAAGATGAGATTGAAATAGAGTTCATAACTTCTGAAGATAATGAACCATATGACGACACTGATGACGATCACTAAAATAAGTAATTATAATATTTAATTGGATAAAAACTTAGATTACATATTATTTAATTTCTGTTATATATTTATATATCCATTGTTTGAATTATTATATATAATTGTTAATAAACAGGTATAAGAGGAGATGGTCAGATAGGTCGGGGGGCTCCTGGCAAAGGTGATGGTAGTTCTGGTGGGAGGGGGCCCCCCTCAGTTGAGAGATGAGGCATCTCCTCCTACAGAGGAGATGGCTCAGACTCTACAGGAGGTGCCTCAGACTACAGATGAGGTGCCTCACACTGAGGACCATGATCATGAGTTGGGGGATGATATGGAGGAAGAGCTTGCTGACTGCCCTCCATCTCTAGAGACATGCGACGATCTGACCCTTCCACTCTGTAGCGTGCGAGAAGATAGACGGATGTACTTTTTTAATTCAATTTCTTTTTAATGTGTACAATTATTAATTTCATTATACATTTTTTATTTATATTCATATAAAAATATACAATCTAACTACATATGTGATTTCACTAATTACAGGGATAGACTGGAGCCTTCTGGGAAGGTCTCCAGGTCATTATACGACATTTTCCAGAAGAGATTCTGGCCTTATGGGATTTCATGGAAGTCCCTCACAGTTGATGATCAGACGATGTTCTGCAAAGAGTTCAGAGTAAGTTATTTACTTATTATTTAATTGACAAATTATTATTAATATATTTACAATTAGTTAATTATTATCATCTAACGCAAATTACTAATAAATTAAGTTTTTTTTTTTTACAGAAATTGTATAGGTGGGAGGGGAGTAAAAAGGTAGTGAAGCGTGCTTTTCTTCAATCATGCGGTGAATCGATACAAGGACTTGGTATTCGACATCAAGAAGAAGTGGACAGAGAAGAAGGTCAGGGACAAGAACGTCCCCGAGAGCATTTTACAAGACTGGGTGAAGTTGTGGGAGGACCCGGCATACAAGGCTTTGTGCGTTAAGAGGAGCGCCAACAGGCATAGTGAGCCAGCAGGTGCAGGGACTAGTATGTCCACCCACTCTTGTGGGTCATGCTCAATGCTTCAGCACGAGCATGATTTGGTAAAGTATTTAAAACTTAATACATTTTATTTCATTTACATTTTAATTACTAATTCATATTTTTTTTCCTTACCGTTGTTAACATTCGTACTTAAATGTTTTTTTCAGACTCAGAAAGAGGGGAAGAAACCAACGGTGCCTCGTCTCTTTCGTTACACACACATGAAAGAGCACGACAGCAAGACGTTTATTGATGAGCGATCGCGACGTGCAAATGTAAGTTTTCAACTTATATAAACTTAAGAAATAAAAATAAATTGTAGTGCTTTAACTCTAATCTAACCATTTTTTCATTACTTAGGCTCGGTTTTAGGAGCTGATGGAGTCAGCGACTCAGGGGCTTAGCCCCTCTACTGCTGTGGGTTCTTCTTCTACTATGGCAGGTTCTTCTTCTGCCCCCCCCCCACCCCAGCAGGTCAGAGTGACAGTGCCGGGCTCCCTGCACCTTCTCTTGAGAACAGGCTATGGCTGGATGCTGTGCTCGGGCCTAAGGGGAAGAGTATCTATGGAGTGTATGGCCTTGGATCTACAGCAAATTCACACCACCATTATTTTAAGCTACTGCCTAGTTCTCGATTAGGATAATAGCCTGATTTATGGCCCACCACAGTGAACTTTGATGATGCCATGAGACAATGTATTTAGCATCAGCTTGATGATCTCTGTCATCGCCTTATGGACGAGATTATGGGGGTTGTCTAGACCCAGTTGTCGACTTAGGATCTAGACTTGCGTAGGCAGCTGCCGGATCTTATCATCAGGGCATGTGAGTATGGGATCGACTACCAGTCTGATTTCTTTGTTCCTCCTGAGCCGACTGCAGATCCTCCTCCAGAGTCAGAGCCATCTAGAGATCCTATTGAGCCCGAGCCAGACAAAGATCGTCCTACAAAGTCAGAGACCACAAGTGCTACACAGGACCAGCATACCACTGGATTAGACGACTAGATCTTCTATCTTTTTTCGGTCAGTTCTGTATGTAGCATACTTATTTTGTATATGTTTTGTAACTTTGTATATAAGGCATTTATATATATAATACACAGTTTTAGCATTTTTAGCATTTATTTAATTTGTATGTATAATATTATCTTATATTATATATTACATATAATATATTGTAATATATAATATAATATAATAAATTTAATTTTTTTAAAAAAAATATTTCCCTCAATTAGCGACTAAATAAAGACTAAATAGTGATTAAAAAAATTAGTCACTATTTAGTCACAAAAATAGTGACTAAATAGTGACTAAACAGATTTTTAAGATTTAGTCGCTATTTTTGTGACTAAATAGTGACTAAATACCGACTAAATGTATAAAATCCATTTTGTCACTATTTAGTCTCCAATTAGTCGTGAAATATTTAGTCTCTATTTAGTCATATTTTAGTTGCTAATTAGAGACTAAAATTTCATCAAATAGCGACTAAACCAAAAATTTAGTCGCAATAGAAATTACAGACAAATTAAATTGCGTCTAAACCAATTAGTCACAATTTAGTCGCTAAATATAATTAGAGACTAAAATTTAAAATTTAGCGACTAAATATTTAGTCGTTAATTCGCGTGTTTTTAGTAGTGATATGAGCTCCTTTGAGCCTTCAGCTGAACACTGACTCTCTCACAGTGGATTAGTCTAAGTCCAAAAAAACTTGTAATATCACTGTAGATAACTGCCTAAAAAAAATTATGTGCTCTAGTAGTGATATAAATGGCATCAAGTGGCAGTGTTAAGTGACCAGATATTTATACTTTAATCACATCACCGTATAGCTCATATAATTTTCACTAAAGTCCCTATTAGACTAATTTGAAATTAAAATTTAGTAAATTTGTTTTGCCACAATGGACGACATTTTTGGCAATATTAGCTGATTGGATATTTATATTTATAGTCGCATCATTATGTAGCACATATGATTTTTACTAGAATACTTAATAGAGTAAAATATAAATTAAAATTCAAAAGAAAAAAAATAAATTGACAACCATTAAAGCTCCGTTTGTTTCATATAAAATAACTTGCTTCTGAAAAATATTTTTCAAGAAAAACAAGTTATTTTGTATTGTTTGGTAACAATAGTTGAAAAATATTTTTTTAATATTTTTCATGTGATAAAAATATCAATGTTATTTTAATAAAAAATAATAAAATATTTAAAGTATTAAAATTTTAGGTTTTAATTGATTTAATAAAAAAATGTATTAAAATAATAATAATAATCTAAATTTTTCGGGTTAATGGCCGATGATCAGTGACCGATGATCAGACCAGTTGTTGTTGGTGATGACCGAAAGTCATAATAAGTGGTTTGAATATTAAATAGTATTTATTTATATAATTTATATAATTTATTTTTTAGTTTTAGAAATTTAGGAAAATAACCTCTTCTTTTGAAAAGATTAAGTAAGTTTTATGTACCTATACTTACTTTTTATTGTGTTTTTCACTGACAACTTATTTTATTAGAAAAACTAGAGATGAGAGATGTGTGATGGTGTGTTTAGACTTACATGGGAGTGCCATGCTGCTAACTTCCTCTACGACTTGAAGTATGAGAGAATTACCAGATTCTTTGTTCAGTAGGACATCTGGCGGGCTTAGGAGGCTGAGTGAGCAAAAGAAGTATATCAGACCAGGTCTATTACTATGAAGAGGAACAGGATAACTAAGCCTGCTGGCCCATGTATAGTATATTCATGACACACAGGGGGCAGTCGATCATATGTTAATCATATAGTTGCAATAGTAAGTCATTTATTTTACATTGATAAACAATTAAGCTTATAATTTTTGTAATTACTTGTACAAAAGATGCAACTTACAATATCAATTTTCAAGAGGCTGCGGAGGGGCATGCTCCTACTACCTTTCAGGTGTTCATGGACACACACACCGATAGGGATGATTGGATGCGCTTCATTGATTAGAGATCAGTTGTGATTTATGTAAGTCATTCTTAATTTTATTTAAACAATTATTACACATTTGATATCATTTAATTTATTTCAATTTATTGTAGGCACGTTTTATGGAGCTACATGCGGTAGTAGACTTAGCTGGCAAGCCTATGACTGATGATGAGCTATACTAAGAGGCTGTTGAGGACATGAAGAAGCCGTGGGTCTATGGACTAGGTTCGACAATAGACTCATTCAATGGTTTTGCATCTTCTACTCCATCCTTAGCTTCTACATCGCAGCAGCCTCCACTGCCACCCTCCGGTGATAGTTATCAATCTGATCCCGACTTTTCAGGCTACTGTGCAAACCGAGGTGTAAACTCTGTTACAACAGCTATAGACTCCTAATTTTTAGATACAGGTTCGTGGAAGCAGTCTGGGGGCCCGATGATGACTACAAACTGGATTGGATCACTCAGTTACCCGATTTCTCTTAGAAATAAGCTGAAGGGTTGAAAAATAAATTTAAAGGTTTTCAAAACAGTTTTCTAGCCCATTGAATATTCAGTTGATTCTATGATAAATTGATCGAACCTTTTGTCTTTGGGTTGGGCCTACATTTAGAGAAAGCCCATTTTAATGAAATGAAGGTTCGGTAGAACCTTTAGTTAACATTTGATTGGTTGTTCATCAAAGGATCGATCGATCCATTGCTTTGAAAAGACATGTTTTGGGACAGAATGCATGTATTCAGAGGCTATCAGACTACAGCCGGCGTATGCACGTAGGAAGTCGATCAACTTGCCAAAAAGATTCTCTTTCCACACTATAAAAACCTTATGTTTTCATAACACAACGAACACACAACATAGAGAGGAGAAAAGCAATGCACAGAGAAATCCTATTTCTCAATTCATAAAACGCTTTGTTTTCACAAAATCATTTTTCTTAAGTTTTGTGACGAGAAAGCTCTTTCATTCCAAAAGCTCGTTTCTACCCTAAGCGGTAACAATCATCAACTTTGAGGGTAACCTACCATCCACGGAGCATCCATACATTAGAAAAAAAGCATATTTTGCATTTTAATTATTTCATTTTAAGCTTTTGTGATTTTTCATTTTTTTTGAACTAACTCTGTTTCATTTTCTGATCATATTCATGAGATCCTGATGAAATGGAGATGTTGTGGGAACAAACAAATTGAAGTTTAGCATCCTGTAGCCTAAGTTATGAATCCAAATGTCATTTTGACTCAAAAGCTTGGGTCACCATAAAAACTTGTCTCTTTACTCGTTTAAGACTCCCAGTAGCTTCATAAGATTACTATTTACTTTCTTGTACTTCAGACAAATTTGTAATAAACAGGTCAAGACTATGATCTCAAGCTTTGGGTCACATATTATAGGATCGACCAAATCATCAATGATTCGATCGATCCATTGATCCTCTTTAAACCGGTTGATCAGTTTGGTACCACTTCTGTATATCTAAGATCCTAGGCCTAGCTGATCGAACCATTGGAGATTCAAACGAACTATCACAAAACGAGAGGGTATTTAACACATCTACTGACTGAAGCTTCAAGGTCGACCGGCTAGCCCACTCCAAGGCTTATCAGTTGACCGATTAGGTTTTCTAACCCTCTTTATTATTTATGTCAATCACATAGAATAAATGTTAAAATAATTAATTAGACTCTTAATAAATAAACCTGGTAAATAGTAAAATAAAAAATGATAGAAAATTATTTCTCCTTTCTTTTCTTTAAGGGATGTATGAATATATTATTGTTATTCTTTTATCCTAGGTAATAAATAAATGAGCTAATATGCAAATTTTAATATCTAAAAATAATATAAAATATATTAGAAACTAACAGTGGATGTTCTACATGTAAATAAATAAGGAAATAATCCACCTGGTAAATATTACTAAAATAAATAGCAACCCACCAAATATAGTAAACAACACTCAATTGATTAAGGTTAATTAAGCGGATTAAATGCAGAGAAATAAAACCTACTAGAAAAAATATTAGGGACGATTATTCATCCTTACTAGTGTCATATTATTTTCTAGGTGATTTATCGCTTTACTATTGTTTGTCCTCGGTAGGAAATAATAACCTTTTTAATTAATTAGATAGGAAATTGCCTAGTATGGAAGACTCATTCCGAACCCAGAAATCATCTTGAGTGATGATGGATTGGAATTCCAAAGGAATCAACTTGTTTGTTTACCCCTTGGTGATCCCGATGCAATTCGGGTGGTGACTCCACAACGTTTTCATAAAATCTAAATCCCAAAATAGTGAGTCACGCCATTGCCATTGGACACCATTGTGGGCACAACCTGCTGTCCACAGTGGCGACTCCACTGTGGAAGTTTTTATAATTAAAATGAATGAGATTCTAAGCAATTTCTCATCTCTTTAATTAATCTGGTTATTATTCTCCTTTCCTGCATTGCCTTCCTCTGCATGTCCCTTAAAATCTCGATACCACTTATAATGCAATCCAATGATTTCAGTCATTTATTGGGCTGTATTATCGGTGACTACCACTCACGATTGAGATGACTTTCCTCGTCGCTTGGACCCTTGAGTGGGGATGATGGTCAAAGGAAGTTTATGTGCATGTGAGCCTTTTTAGACAAAACCGTGTCGAAACCCAGCATATAATGGCCATAGAAGTTGCCCTAGGCTTACCCAAGTGATCCTACTTGTTGTAATGATGCCATGAGTATTTATGATCGTTAAGCCTAAAGCCTATGTCGAAACTCTGTCCCTCTAAAAAATAGAATGAAGGTAAAAGGATATAGACTCAACTATCATATATGCTATTGTTTGCTAGGATAGCTGGAAAGATTATGCATGCACGACAGTATTATCATCCCTTATTGATGAAATAAAGTACCACAGCCTACCAAAGAAATGGACTTTTATCAACGGAACATGTGTGCAAGAGTAATAAGGCTGGAAGGCCTGCCACTTGGCAGTATTTGATACTTGTACAACTAATAGTTTTCTTATTTCCTTGTCATGCATACATGCATCTACATCACATGCATGCTTCTAACCAGCTTGTTTTGCACTTGGAAACAAGTAGGGAGATGGTAAGTTCAGAAGATATCGAGTTTGGAAATTCCCAAGGGAATTAGTTTGGATAGGATGCCTGAGACATCTCAAAACATGGATATGGATGCTCTGATGGCTGCTATGAGAACCATGATAGAAGAAGTCCAAATTATAGTAAGGAATTCTGGCAAAACTCCAGAGGATGAACACCCTGAAGGGGAAGACCGAATAAATGAAAATAATGCCATTTGACCTTAACTAGGAAAATGGAACAGTTGCAAGACATTGTTAAGGGCAAGAAATTTGAAACTGACTATGACTTAGATAGCATGGGAGTTAAGAGCATGAACAAATTACCTCCTAAATTCACAATGCCTGATATGCAGAAGTTTGACGGATCTGGGGATCCTAAGCTTCATATTAAGCAATATGGTTCAATCATGGCTTCTACACACCTTGACAATGAATAGAATGTCGGAGCGTTCCATCTGTCACATTCTGGAATTGCCCAGGACTGGTACTATTATCTACCATCCTCCATACAATCTGACTGGAAAAAACTCTGTTATTGCTTCACTGAACAATATGCCTACAACACCAAACTAGAAGTATCCTTGAGAGCTCAATAGATGACTAGACAGAGGTATAAAGGAACAAAGTGGCCATGCTAAAGAACAAATCTTCTAAAGAGGACCAGGTGAGAATAGTGGTTAGAAATGTGCTCCCAAATATGGTAGAAACTCTTTAAACTGTGAATCCCAAGTCTTTCAATGACTTGTATTATGATGGATTACAATATGAAGAGATATAAGCTGAAAGGAAGAAAGCATAGAAAGGGAAGTCAACCTACAATCGCCATTCGACCTTTAAAACAGCAAATGTTAATCGACTTATCAACAATCAAAAATTTTCCAACTTCAACCAACCTTTGTCCAAAGTGATCGAAAGACTAGAAAGACAAGGCCTGATCAAACCGGAACGTACTAGATTCCCACCTAACCTAAACTCTCCTGGACACAATCCTAACAATCACTACAACTTTCACCAAACCCTGGACATTCCACAAACAACTGTATCAAGCTTAAACACACCATCCAAGACCTCATTATAGTCGAAAAGATTACTAATCCTGATAACCAACCTGCAAGCACTAAATATAACCCTATACTAAACTACAACCGTGTACCTCCTCCGAACTAAAAAATGCACATTGAATCTAGCTTTACAGAAGATGAAGTTCTGGCTTCCTTTGAAGTTGAGTCTACTCTACAGAATACTGTTACTTGCGACATGAAGCGGTTGAAAAAAAACTACCTAACTTGGGAGATCTGAGAGATTCTTATGTGCTACAAACTAAGTCAGGTGGGAAGGTTAAAGATATTTACATGTTCGATGGTATTCCTTAATTGATGATGAAGCAGAGGTCCTAGATGCATTCCGACAAGCAAAACATGGAGAATTTTAAACCTGACAAGTCACTCAGAGTGGCCAGGATTATCAGAGGAAATATTTGGACTAGTTTGCTCCTGAAAACAATCACAAAAGAGACACACATGCCCAAAAAGTGATGAAGGATAGTACTGAAGTCAAGGAAGACTTGATCATGGATCAGCTGAAGAAGACTAAAGCCAATACAAGTATTTAAGACTTGCCGATTTACTCTAAGTCACATAGAAAAGCTTTAGTGGATGCTCTGTCTCTCATTTAAGTCCCTAAAGATGTTTCACCTGAAAACATGGTTGGACTTATGATGAAAAGAAGCCCGGACAGATCACATTCACTAATGAGGACCTACCCCTAGAAAATTGTGATCGCAACAAAGCCTAATACAAATATTTAATTTTTTAGAACTCATTCCAAATCACTAGATGACTTATTCATTCTAGCAATAACCCTATTACAATGATGAACAACCTTGTTTGGATCAACGCTTCGATCTAGACTCCCAAGTCTTCTTGCAAATAGCAAAAAAAATATTTTCTTCATTTCGTTTCTGGATAAACGAATTGCTTCTGCGTCCATCTTTTAATTTAATAATGTTGTATACTGAAACCTGCTTTCCAATGCACTCTTGCATCAATACATTGAACCAATCAATGCCATGTACAAATACACGTTTTTCATAAAAAAAATTTAAAATACACATCACAATGAAAATATTATTTTCAAAATTAATAACGGTTTTCATGCAAATATAGATCTTGCGATCTTAGTTATCTCAATAAACTTAGTAATTTCTATAACATATCACAAAAATTAAGGCTAATTAATTACACTTATGTCAATATTAAACCTTATAAAGAATTGAAACATATTTCAACTAAACTCATATATTACACTCATGTGATAACTAATTTTAACAAATGATTGAAACATATTTAAATTAATAAAAAATAATAATTAGTTATTACACTCATGTAATTAACTAATCATGCATAGAAATTCAAAATAAAAAAAATTAGTTACACTTATTTAACTAAAACTCTTGTATTTAAACATTAAAAAATGTTTTTTTTATTAATATTCATATAATAACAAAAACATGCAAATAATTGAAATGTATTTCAATTACACATCAATACTCATTAAAAGTCCATAGACTGATAAATAATAAATTTTCTGAATTTTAGAAATAAATTTCATTATTTTTGGACTTATATATAATCTAATATTAATTTTTAAAGTCAATAACTTTAAAAATTCATAAAAAAAATGTTTCGGATGTCCAAAAATTATTTAAAAAATACCACAAACTTAGAAATTAATTTTTAAGAACAATTAAAACATTGCACAAAAACCGAGATGGGAGGGCGTCTCACGCATCCCCACACACAAAGAGGAGTGGGCCACGCACTGCATGCATGTGTCTGGTGGCTTCTGGAGTAGCAAATGGTGCAACCACCACTCATACATGTGGCATGTGCATGCCACGGGCCACAAATTAGAGGCTTTTTTACCTCAAAAATTCATCCATCTTAGGGTTTTTGGGTGTTCTAAACACATTGGTGATGTCAGTTTTTTGAAAACAAGTCTTTAAACATGTATTTTGGCAAAAAAATACACTTTTTTGCATTACAAGTGAAAAACATAAAATGAAAAAATTACACAGATATCAAGACAGAAACAAAAAACCATTAAATAATACCAGAAAACACAACAAATCATATATTTACACAGAAAAAATATAGCATTCCTCGTTTGAAAATAAAAACAGATTAATAAACATCTATGCATACCATTTAACATACTATAAAAGCATAATAAACATATAAATCATGCCTTAAAAGATAAAATACAGATATGCCATTTATCCAAAAGACAGAACGCCCATAAAATAAGTTTTCAAAAATCTAAAAATAAGAACAGATTTTATAAAGTCAGATTTAACAAAAAAATCATAAGAACAAGTTTTGATTAAAACACAGAGCCAAAGCTCAGATACTAATGAAGGATTTATAACATACAAACCAACATACATAAATCCAAATAATGATAATAGACTTTGAATACTTACCTTTTCAAAGCTCTGAAACTATAGCAGACATCAGCATCAGTGGCTTGCCTCCAATCATAAACAATCACGCACAACTATAAAAACACTATAAGATTTGTATGCAAGTTAAGAACCACCAACAAAGTTGTTAAACCCATAATGATTTTATTGTTCACAGTCTAAAAAGAAAGAAGTGGAAGTTCTAGATAGATATATAGGGGATCTAGTTAATGTGCAGAGAGTGTTTCTTATTCGATTTTCGAGGGAAATAAAATTCTGCATTCATCTGTTGAAAGAGTGCTTACGTATGTTTTTTCTCTTTCTTAATTCTATTTTTTTCTCTCTCTTCATACAGACTTCTACATAAATGAAAAACAGAAAATGAAAAACCATTGAATAATACCAGAAAACACAACAGATCATATATCTACACAAAACCCAATATAGCATACCTCTTTTAACAATAAAAAAAAAAGATTAATAAACATCTGGACATGCCATTTAACATATTATAAAAGAATAATAAACACATAAATCGTGCCTTAAAAAATAAAATAAAGATCTGTTGTTTATCAAGAACATAGAACACCCATAAAATAGTTTTTTTTTTCAAAAAAATAGATTTTATAATATTAGATTTAATAAAAACTCATAAAAACAAGTGTTGATTAAAACACACAGCTAAAGCTCTGATACTAATGGAGCATTTATAACATACAAACACATATGCATAAATCCAAATAATGAAGTAATAGACTTTGAATACTTACCTCTTTAAAGCTCTAAAACTATCAACGCAGTGGAAATCAGTATCAGTGGCTTGCTTCCAATCACAAATAATCACGAACAACCATAAGAACACCATATGAGCTGTATGTAAGCCAGGAACCACCAACAAAGTTGTTAAACCCGAGATGATTCTATTGTTCACAATCTAAAAACCAAGAGGTGGAAGTTCTAGATTGATATCTACAGAGACTGTTTTCTTATTTTTTTTCCCAGGGAGATAGAATTCTGTATTCATCTGTTGAGAGAGTTCTTATGTATGTTTTTCTCTTTCTTAATTCTGGTTTTTCTTTCAGACTTCTGCGTAAGTGGAAAAAAATGAAAAACCATTGAATAATACTAGAAAACACAACAGATCATATATTTATACAAAAAAAATACAATATAGCATGCCTCTTTTTACAATAAAAAAGATTAATAAACATATGCACATGCCATTTAACATACTGTAAAAGAATAATAAACACATAAATCATGCCTTAAAAATAAAATATAGATCTGCCATTGGTCAAAAACACAGAACACTCATAAAATAGTTTTTCAAAAATCTGATAATAAAAACATATTTTATAAAATCAGATTTAACAAAAAAAAATCATAAAACAAGTTTTGATTAAAACATTGAGCCAAAGCTCTAATACTAACGAAGGATTTATAACATACAAACACGCATGCATAAATCCAAATAATGAAGTAATAGAGTTCAAATACTTAACTATTCAAAGCTCTAAAACTATCAACGTAGCAGAAATCAGGATCAGTGGCTAGGCTCCAATCACAAACAATCACGAACAACCATAAAGAACACCATATAGGTTGTATGCAAGCTAAGAACCACCAACAAAGTTGTTAAACCCAGGATGATTCTACTGTTTACAATCTAAAAATGAAAAAGTGGAAGTTCTAGATTGATATCTAGGAGATCTAGTTAATGTACACAGAGTGTTTTCTTATTCATTTTCCCAGGGAGATAGAATTCTGTATTCATCTGTTGAGAGAGTTCTTACGTATGTTTTTCTCTTTCTTAATTCTACTTTTTTTCTCTCTCTTCCTACAAACTTCTACGTAAGTATGTTTCCTTTTCAAAAAAAAAAAAAAGGAATCTTGATAAGTTTAGGAAACTTATCTTATTTAAATTTAAACTTATTAAATTTAAATAACCTACAGATGATAATAATAATGATTAAATATTATTAATTAAATAGAACTTAATTATTTATTTATTCTTGACAGGAGACTGGCTCCTTGTTCTAGTCAAGATATGTTCCTTGACCCGTCATGGGCAGACCGATCCGACCCATTAATTCCAACAATTATGGAATAACAAAATAGAAACAATTTGAAATAAAGAACATTAAAGTCTTTTGCACTTAAAACAAATTAAATATGAAGTGCAAATGTATATTAATAGATGGATTGTGAAATCTCCGTGAAATTCTTACGTAAACTCAATTGACCCAGTTCATCATGTAGGATCATAAACTTGCCATTGAATGTGTGACAAGGGCTATTCATTGGTTGGGTTGGATTGGATTTGTATAAAATCGAACCGAACCCAATCAGATTAGATTGGTTTTGGGGTCATTGTGAAAACCAGTCCAATCCAACTTTAACCATATTAATTGAATTGATTTGGATTGGGTTGGTGGCTTTTAGGTTGGATTTATTTTCAATTCCATATTTTATTTATGTTTGAAATTTTTTAATTATTTATTTTGATATGAATTAAATTTGTAGATTTTTTTGATAAAAAAATTCATACAAAACTTAAAATAATATTTAAGAATAAATTTATCTAATTAACAAACAATCTAACCAACCCAACTAATTATACATCTGCATCCATATTAATCTAATCCAACCCAACCAATAGTACCATAAACTAACGTTTTTGGATTGGGCTCAAATTGCTTTGGTTGGGTTAAACCAAAATATGAACACCCCTACGTGACACAATGAATTTAATAATTGGATAGAGTGATGTACATTTAATGCTAGAACAAGAAATTA
>CANYLF013252907.1:0-10294 GCA_948193215.1 Bocquillonia castaneifolia
GGGAGACGAGAAACTAGAAAGAGCAATAGCATAAAGGGTAGAACATGAAGAAGACAAAAAGGAAAAAATAGAAAAACAAGTCAGAGAAGTCATTGGCAAGATGGGCATGCAAGATTTCAACCCTGGGTTCAATTTAAAGAATGAGTCGCCCTTGGCTCAATACATTTTAGATAAACCTCTACCCAAAGGGTTTAAGTTCCCCACACTAGATGTTTATTCTGGAAAGTCCGATCCTGCAAGCCACATCTACAAATTCCAGACATTTATGAGTGTCCAAACTAATGAGGACTATATATGATGCAAATTTTTCCCTACCACTTTACAGGGGAACACTGCTGACTGGTACAAAACATTGCCCCCTCACTCAATACACTCCTTTAGACAACTCACCATAGCATTCAAACAGAGATTTGCAGCCTCCATTCAACAAAAAAAGGTGTCAGAAGACCTATTCTCCATCCAGCAAAAGGAAGGTGAACCCTTAAGAAAATACATAGAGCGGTTCAATGATGAGATTGCCAAGATAGAAGATTTGAATCAGGGCGTAGCTTGCTCTGCTATGCTCCATGGTACAACCAATGAGAAATTCAGGAGGGAACTATTAGCCAAGGCTCCTAACAATCTAGAAGCCCTAATGGCACTCGCCAACACAGCCATAAGAGTGGATGATGGTCAATATTATCTGAAGAGAATGAAAGAATATAAAAGGGAGCTTTCCCTAAGGGGAGATAGGTGATCTCCTAAAAGAAGCAAAAACTTAGGTGGTAATAATGGGTCTAAGAGCTCTAATCTCCCCAAATACACACCCTTAATACATCCAGAGAATGAATCCTCATGCACATCAAAGACAACGGAGAAAGGATAGAATGGCCAAGAAGGATGAGTTCATACACAGCTGAGAGAAGGGACAATGACAAGTACTGCCAGTTTCACAAAGATGTAGGTCACAATACAGAGCAATGCAATCACTTGAAGAAGGAGATAGAAAAGATCATTCAAGCTGGGTTCCTTAGGTGATTTGTCAAAAGGGACGATCCTGATAGACCCGCCTATGATAGAGATGACCGAAGAAATGATAGGGAGACAAAGAGACGAGATAACAGGCAAGAAGAAAGGCCTAAAAATCAAAGAGGTGACAGAGGAGAATACAGAAGGAATGAAAGAAGACAAGAAAGGAAGTGAGACCATAGAGATGATGAAAATAGCGATGAAGCTGAAGGCGATAGAAAGGTTAGAGGGGGACCTGTTAAACATATATACGTAATTGCAGGGGGAAGTGCAGGAGGCGATAGTTCTATCAAGAGAAAAAGGTCAGCTAGGTCCATCTATTCTGTTAATTCAAAGGCGGTTCCAGCATAATAGATTGGAACAGTGCAAATTTCAGCAGCAGATAAAGGGACAACCGTAACCCCCCACGAAGATGCTCTAGTAGTCAAAGCTCTAATTTATAATTGCATGGTCCATAAGAGACTAGGGGACATGGGGAGTTCAGTGAATCTCCTCACTCTGAAAGTATTTGACAAAATGAGGTTAGATCAAGCCAAGCTGTCTCTCGTCAACACTCCCCTGGTAGGCCTAGGAGGCAAATCAACCACAATAGTAGGCTCGATCAAGCTCGAAGTAGAATTGGGCGAAAGAGACATAACCAAGGCATTGCAAGCAGAATTTATGGTGGTTGATATCCCATTCGCATATAATGCTATCATTGGGCGACCAATTCTCAATGAAATGAGTGCTAGCATTTGCATACGATACTTACTCCTAAAGATCCCCACCTCGAAAGGAGAGGCGACAATTAAAGGCGACCAAAGGCAGGCAATGATCGCCTATTGTCAAGCACTAAAAGGGGTATTCTTAACTATTATCATAGAAGAGAATATCCAACCAAAGAAGAATAAAGCTGAACCTAGAGGAATCATTCAAAACAAAGCCCTGGGGTTAGGCAAGGGAATAAAAGTAGGAAAGATGGATCCAGGGATCTAACAAGAAACTTTACAAACATTATCAGAATTCCAGGACACTTTTGCCTAAACTGAAGATGAGCTAACAGGAGTTAGCAGAGAAGTGATGGTACACAAATTGAATATTGAACCAGCAATCACCCCCATAGTACAAAAGAAAAGAAAGCATAGCTGGCCCAAGCAGATCGCCATCAGTGAAGAGATCAATAAGCTAATGAACATGGGAATAATCAGGGAAGTCCAATACCCTGAATGGCTGGCAAACGTAGTGATGGTAAAGAAACCCAATGGATCATACAGAATGTGTGTGGATTTTACTGAGCTAAACAAGGCGTGTCCAAAAGATAGCTATCTGCTACCACAAATTGATCAGCTGGTAGACTCCACTGCAGGCCACCAACTATACTCATTGGTGGATACCAAATCTGGATATCACCAAATATCAATTCACAAACCAGATGAAGCCAAAACCGCCTTCACCACTCATGAAGGCACTTATTGCTACACCAAGATGCCCTTTGGCTTAAAGAATGCAAGAGCCACCTTCCAAACGATGGTCAACAAGATGTTTAAAGATAATATAGGCAAAAACGTAGAGATCTACGTAGATGATATGATAGTCAAGTCAATGCGAGTAGAAGAACATCCTAAGGATTTGAGAGAAGTCCTCGAGACTCTTAGAAGATTCAACCTGAAACTAAACCCAGAGAAATGTGTCTTTGGCATCAAATCAGGAAAGTTCCTGGGATTCATGGTATCTCAAAGGGGGATTGAAGCCAACCCTAACAAGATCCAGGCGATCATTAACATGGAACCCCCTAAAAACACTTAATGAAGTTCAAAAACTCAACGGGCGAATTACCGCCCTAGGACGGTTCATTTCCAGCTCAGCCAAGTGATGCCTACCATTTTTTAAGACCTTGAAAGATCCCAAAAACTTTCAGTGGTCAGATGATTGCGCAAAGGCCTTCCAAGAAATCAAGACATTTCTGACATTCCCCCCCCCCCCCCCCGGTTGCTGAGTGGACCGATTGAAGGGTAAACTCTATACCTTTACTTAGCCACCACAAAGGAAACAGTGGTAGCGGTTCTTATAAGAGAAGAAGATGGCGAGCAGTTGCTTATCTATTACATCAGCAAAGTGTTACATGAAGCTGAGCTTAATTACCCAAGATTAGAAAAGATAGCCTTTGCACTATTAGTAGCAACATAAAAACTAAGGCATTACTTCGAGACGTATCCAGTCGTAGTCATAACAGACAGCCCCTTGAGGAAGGTGTTGCAAAAAGTGGAGGCCTCAGGAAGAATCCTAGAATGGGCGATTCACATAGGAATCTTGGGAGTTAATTGTGAACCATAAAAAGCATTAAAGGCCTAAGTCCTGGCAGATTTCATGGCAGAGATGACACCAGGGGAACCCATGGCCACCAAGGAGATTTCCCCATGAAAGCTAATTGTAGATGGTGCAGTCTCCTCAGTAGGGGTAGGTATCGGTATCTTAATCAAAGGACCAAATAAAATAGAAATCAAATATGCAGCGAAGATAGGGTTCGCCACTTCTAATAATGTGGCTGAATATGAAGCCCTAATCATAGGGTTACAAATCGCCCTAGAAATAGGCATCACAGATTTGAAAATTTATAGTGACTCACAACTAGTTGTGAACCAAGTCTTAGGCACTTTCCAAGCAAATGAAGATATGGCCAAATACGTCTCCATGGTGAAGCAACTCATTGTAGAAGGAGAAAAAAGGAGTGATGGCCAGTGGTGAATATCGTAAATCCCTAGAACAGAAAATCAGGGGGCAGATAGCATTGCAAAGATGGCAGTAGAAGGCGTGGCGATCCCTAATGTACTAATCGAAGAGATAAAATCCCCTAGTATGACCAAGGTCAATATCCTGTCAGTTAAAGACAACAGAGGATGGATAGAGCCGATTATCCAGTACTTGGAAAATGACATCCTACCAAACAATCCAAGGGAATCAAGAAGGTTAATGAGGAAAGCCGTCGAATACGCTTATAAGGAAGAGAAACTGAGAAAGAGGTCCAAAAGCCAACCTTGGCTCAAATGCTTAAGTGAAATCGAAGCAGAATATGTGTTAAAAGAAATTCACGAAGGAATAGGAGCCGCCCATGAAGGAGCCAACGTGCTTGCCAAAAAGGTGATCCTAAGAGGATACTATTGGCCTACCATAAAAAGATATGCTAAAAATTTAGTGTCTAGATGTGAAGCATGCCAATATCACGCCAATATTCATCATAAGCCAGCAGAAAACATGACTCTAATAGGGAGTGAATGGCCATTCGCCCAATGGAGGATGGACATCCTAGGACCTCTTCCTATAGCTAAAGCACAGAAGAAATTCCTAATAGTGGCGATTGATCACTTTACTAAGTGGATTGAAGCAGAAGCAGTCCCAACAATCACATCTCAAAGGGTCCAAGACTTCTTTTTCAAAGAGATTATAAGTAGATTTGGGATCCCCTACACTCTCATTACGGACAATGACACACAGTACGCCTCTCAAGCATTTAAGAGCTTCTGTGAGGCTTTTCAAATTGAGCAAAAATTTTCCTCAGTCCATCATCCTCAGACTAATGGGCAGGCCGAATCGGCCAACAGGTTCATCCTACAAGGGCTTAAGAAAAGGCTGGAACAAGAAAAACCAATTGGGTAGATCATCTATTCAATGTTCTATGGTCCTACAGAACAACTCCAAGGGACCCCACAGGTGAAACCTCGTTCGCCCTATGTTATGGTTCAGAAGCAGTGGTCCCAGTAGCAATTGGGGAAAGAAACTTCAGGACAGAAGAACTCTCACCCGTTAACGAGCAAGAACTCCGAGTAAATTTAGACCTATTGCTAGAAAGGCAAGAACAAGCATATCTGAGAATGATGGCATGTCAACTAAAAATGGTACGATTCCATAATTGGTGAGTCTGAGAAAGGAAATTTGAAGAGGGGGAGCTTGTCCTTAGAAAGAGTGAAGTGTCCATGCAAGAAATTGGAAAACTACAAGCTAATTGGGAATGTCCTTACCAGATCGCCAAAGTAATTGGCAAAGGCGCTTACAAGCTTAAAACACTTATAGGAGAAGAAATCCCCAGATTATGGAACGTGGAACATCTCAGAAAGTTTCACCAGTAAAAAGACCTTACAATAGATAAGGCGAGACTATAGCTCTTATGGAAGTTGGGACAACAAAACTTGTAATAGCAACTAAGCTGTCTATATATTTTCATTTAAGTTTTTTCTTTTCCTTTATTTAAATAAACAAGAAAATGTAAGGCCAAGGGGAGCCTAACTTAAATCCCCTAGAAGCTTAATGAAGTTATCATTTGCTAAAATTTAGCTTGATACAAATTAAAACATAAAGACCTTTCACGATAAAGGCAATTATTAAAATAAGGCAATCTCTTATTAAGAGGCGACTTACAGGCAAATGCCACACTAAGACCTCTTATGTCGAGGCATGATAAACCCTATGCGAAAATAAAAGACCTTAAACAAACAAAGGCAGATATGCAAAAAGCCACAAAGACCTTTCACGACAAAGGCAATTATCAACTCAAGGCGACCCCTTATTAAGGGCCGAACTAAAAGCATATATCTTATTAAGACCTCCTAAGTAGAGGCGCAGTCAATCTCAAGAGAGAAGAAAAGACCTTAAGGTACTAAGGCAAATAAAGACCTTATTAAGGCGGTTTCTAACTCTCTGCATGATAAAAGTATAAAGCTTGTTTGACACAAATCAAGGCGGATGAATGAACAACCATTTAATAAAGACCTTCAGAAAGTCTAAAGGGCATATTCTAAGTAGAGCCAAGGGGTCTATAAAGAAGTCCGAGGGCGATGCATGGTAAACATGAGTGCTTTACAATAAAAAAAATCGAGTGGAGAATAACATTTATAAAATGACTAAAGAAAAAGACGAGGCGAATTGAGAGGATATAATTATATTAAACAGGAAAGTTGTTCAAGTATTTTACAGAGAGAAATACTTAAAATTATTCAAAAATAAGGAAAATAATTATAAGGATGATCGCTCATCCATTTCATCCTCAACAGGAAAGATCGAATCCATAAAGGAGAAGTCAGAGTCAGGAAATTATTGTTCAGTAGCACCACAAAGCTTCGCCTGATATTTGATAAGGGTTCCACCAACGGAGTGATTTAAGAAATCTAATTCAATTGCTTTCGAACGTAGAAGGGCGCTCTCAGCTTCCAGCTGAGTGATTTTAGCCTGTAAAGGTTCATTGTTCGCCTTAAAGTCAGTGTTCTCTTTCTCCAGTTGGTCCGCCTTCTCAGTTAGTGCTTGAAGTTTTGCTTCGAGATTCGCCTTCTCTTTGTTACACTTCTCCTTTATGCGTTTGATCTTGTCTTGCTTCTTCTTCTTCAGCTCAGCCTCCGCCATAGCAGTCGCCTCATCCACTGCGGACTTGACTTGAGCTCGTACATCTTTCACTGCTCTCTTGTGAGCTGAACGCTTCACCTGATATTTATATTTCATTGTTCGAACAAGGTTCAGCGTCTGAAAAGGATACATAAGGAAAGTTAGTAAACTAGAATATATAAAGTAAAGAGATAAAGAGGTAACATATGACAAAGAAACTCACTGAGAGCATGTGCTCCTGAACTTGTAAAGCAAGCGAGTTGTGTGTCCACCCTGAAAGACCTTCCATATCAGCAAGAAGGCTTATTTCCCTACTGATCAGGGCGGCAACTCAATTATCCTTGACGGTGGGATTCCCCAGCTCGTCCACCCATCCCTGGGCATAAGTGCTCACATCAGCAAGCTCGCCCTCAGAGCCAGAGGACCCATCATTAATGGTCTCCAGCAACTGAGAGTGAGTCTTCTTAGGCACAGCTGCTGCCTTCAACCCAGCTTTGACTAATCTTTTTCTCTTCCAAGTCACCTCAGAAAGTTGCTTCTGGGGAGCTTCAGGGACCGTTGACTCCACAGGAGGAGTTGGTTCAGGAACTACAGTCCTGTCCACTCCTAGAGGTGGGCCCCCATTTCTGCAACTCCTGTTACGGCCATCATAGCAGCATAATTGATTCTCAACATCTATACAAAAGTAAATAAAGTAAATATAAGTAAAAGAGAGAAAAGAATAAATACCATTGGATGGTGAGTGGCTGGGTTTGCCAGCTTCAAGTCCTATATCAGCTTCCTTCTCTTCTGAATTTTCCTCAAATTCATCAATCAACCGAGGACCAGAAGGTTTGGTTTTGGGTGTGTAATCCTCCCCATAAAGATGTTTTTTCAGAAGGGTTTTAAGGTGAATTTTGGGGTGTCCGGCTAAAAATTGGGTGACCTCCACAGAGGTGCTAGCCAATGTCCTCACCCGCTTAGGTTTTTTGAGGGGGATAAACCAGCTATTAGGGATTTTACCCCACCTTGTTTAACAGGTCACTACATAAAAATTATCTCTCCACCCTTTCAAATGGTTTTTAAGACCCTCAAACCTTTTTCTAATCACCTGAAAGGTGACAAATTCAGAAGTCCCTACTCTCTCCACCACGCTATATGCGTTTAAGAAGATTTCGGGGGTCAAGGTGTAGCCCTTTGGTTGACACATGATTGATGTGGCGGTGAATAGTTTATAGGCGTTTGGGTGAAGGCGAGATAAGGGGCATTGAATGATTTCTAAGATTTTCTGGAGTGACGGATCTAAGGGGAACTTGCGACTACTTTCCATATGCTCTTTATAAACCATTTGTTCATTGACACCTAAGGATTGATTGGCGAAGCTACCCTCCTTGGGTAGTCTCACGGTATACCCATCTGGGAGACCGCCATACCTAGTGGTAAAAAGATCTAGGTCAGACTCTATCTGTTTGGCTGGATGAAGGTCCACAGTATCTTTGGGCTATTTAAGGGCCATATGTTTTATTTTAAAGCCTGGAGGAGGAAAAGGTTGAGGGGCGACTTCTGCGGTATTATTACTAGCACTAGTGGACTCGGTATTGCTATCTAAAGGGTTGTAAGGTTTATCATCTAATGGAAGAAAGGGGCGAACTATCTTTAAAGGTTTTGGGTTTAAGGAGCTGGAGGCGTTTTGTGATGTGGAGGTATTTGTCTGAGGATTAGGCCCTAGGTGATTGGGTTGGTTAACACCGTCTGACGAATCAAAGGACACTGAGATAACTAAGGGTATAGCTTGGGGGGAGATGTGGAAGATGAAGAGGTTGATATGTAAAAGGAGGGGATCACTATGAACAACCTAAGTCCTACCTAGAAAAGTCCCAGAAAATATCAAAAGCGCAGATGGCATCAATATACGTAGATTAAATGGGTTTGAATGAAAATGGAAAACACTAGAAAAGAGCAGACTTACTGTGGTTGAAGAAGCGTTTCGGCTGGCTCTGCAAATGGCTTACCGGTAGAGGTAGAAACGTTGATGCAAATACGAAGTTATAGTAGCCGGAGCGATGGAGGTCAGATGAAAATCGTTGACGGAAGGGAGAAACTATGATGAACAGAGAGAGAAAAGGAGAAAATAAAAAGCTTTTGAAATAATTAAGGCAAATAAAAAGGGGGAAACTGAGCGGTTTTGCCTAAGGGAAGAGATAGTTTCACCTAGAAAACTGAGCTGACATGACTACTTAGTGGGACACGTGTCGATTGGAGCTGTTTCACATTTATTACAACCTCCAGTAATCTCTGACACTCGCCCATCTAACGATAGTTTTCTAAGGGAAATGGCTCCAATGAGGGCGATTCTAAAGAAGCTTTGCTTCTTTATGGTTCGCCTTTGTTCAACGACAGTTACTGCAAGAAGGATCGCCATAGACTGAGACTACCCTCAAACTAAGTTTTTGACATTAGCACTGCTAGGGGGGGGGGGGGGGTGGGACTTGTGATACGAATCACTACCTTAAGCCCAAAAGGCCCATTGCATGCCAGGCTCACGTTAGCCCTTTACATGTCTTGACACCTTGAATCCTAAGTCAAGGGGGACTCTCATCACAAGGGGGGTTCCTAATCCTTGGGGGACTCTGACTCATTACAGCAAAGGAGGACTCCTAAGCCTATTAGGACAAGGATTACTAGGCTTAAGGGGATTGTTCCTACTACTATATAAACCCCTGACATCTAGGGGGTCAGGTATCGTTCTCTCATTCACATACATTCATAACTTTCAAGAGGATATCTCTAACTTAAGCATTGGAGTCAGACCCCGGAGACCACCCCAAGTCTGCCCTTGTTTTGCAGGTTCCAGTGACTCAGGCGATACTCAGGCAAGGGGAACGTCCTGAACGTTTCACCAGCTATCAGCTTAACCAAACAAACCCTTTATTTATACTTTGTAAATAACACCATTAGATGAATATGTGCTCTTTAATCCAAGGGTGATAACTAAAAAAGTAAAATATATCTTTGTAAAAATCAAAGTTACTCTGGAAAGCACCTACTTCTAATTATCATTTTAATTTGTCTCTCCCAGTCTCACTTGCAGCATTTCAACTTCTCTACTCCACACACAAATCCACCATCCCTAATCAGTAATCTACACTCTGCATGCACTTGAGCAAACTAGTTTCATGAAAACTTTGCGCTATTCTCTTAAATCGGATCAAATGTGACATCTCATTTATATCTTATTAAACATCATTGTTCGAATAATGTTTTGATATCAAATAATATTTAATTTTATAGAATGAACGACTCCTTTGTAATGGAAGTTAAGCAGCTGGTTCATTTTGTTACCACCATTTACCATCAAACGCATTGACATTGTGAAAAAAACATACTAACATGCAGGGCAGTAACTAGCTAGTATTCTGCCTGCCTGCGGCCCCTCTTAATAAAAAAAAAAAAATTGTTTATTTACTACATGTGTGTATATAATGGTGTCCGGAAATAAATATTTTACCGGCCTTATCTATGTTGCACGGAAACTCTACGTTTCCATTTCTGACACTTTTCGAAAATTGAAACTCTTCGAAAAAATTTCAAGACATGTTTCGAAAACTTTATTTTATGTTTCCGAAACTTATGAAAAGTTTCCTATATATTTTTTATATTTTTATTAATTTTTTAAAACTCTTTGAAAACTTTCTATGAAAATTTTTAGGAGTTTGTTTTTAAAAAAAATAAGAAAAATTAATATTTAATTTCTTTTGTTATAAACATAATAATATTAATTTTTAATTGTCATATTTAAAGTAGATTTATTATAAAAGTATAACTTTTTTAGGATAACAGAATTCTCTTGAAGACGTTGGAATATTTAAAGGAATATTTGAAGTTACAAACTCATCTCTAGATGAATCAACAATAGAGTCCATGATTTTTAATGATAATATTGATAATGAGAAGTATA
>CANYLF013253288.1:0-10942 GCA_948193215.1 Bocquillonia castaneifolia
GCAACATGTATGTACATGTAGACAGCTTACATGTACTGACTTTAAAAATTCACCAGAAATTATACACACTTAATAAAATTATAATATTTTATAGAGTTATACTTTCATCCAATTAGAAACCGTAGCAACAAGAATCACCTCAAAATCATCTGTATAAATAAAGTTATAATTTTTCTAATACAACTACTCTTATTCCCATATAAACAGAGTAGTCCAAAGTTTGATCTTCAAACCCCAACCAAATGGATGAATATTCTTCTGAAATTTTACAGGGTTGTAGAGAACCTCCTAAGGTTTTCATAGACATAAAATTCGTCCAATTTGGACTTTATATAACTCAAGTTATGATCAAAACACTAAGGCTGTTCTACAAAGTATAAAAATAGCAATATGTACTTTGAAGAAATTCATGTAATCAACCTCAAAATAATATTATTTCCACAAATTGATACATGATTCATGTTTAATCAAGTCTTATTAACATGATTACAACTTAAAATTAAGTTTTCCCCAAATTTTACATGAACCCTAATTTAATTAAAATACTACAAAGGAAAGAATTACCTTTATTCAAACTTCTAACCTTCAAATTGTTCTTCACTTAATCCAAAGCCTTAAAAGAAAAATTTTTTGGTAAATTTTTTATGACCAAGGATGAAGATGGAAGAAATAAAAGAAAAATAAGGAAGAAGAATAGTGTAAGAAGAAGAAATAAGAAGGAAAGAAATGAGAAGGGAAGGGAAGGTTACGGGTAAGTAAGGTTTACCCACTCTCTTTTATTTTTATCATCATTATCATATATCACTCTCCACTAACCCTCAAAATAATTCTACTAACCAATTCACTTCACAACATATTCTAACTAATTCATAAAACTCAATTCAATCAATTTCACATAATCAATTAACTCATTTAACTTTTCTTACAATTAGGTCCTTACTCTACTCTAACTTTCATAAACTTTACTACACTTAAAATTCTTCTACCATAGTATATTAGGCAATGTATCACAATAAATATGATGCAAAGGATATGATTTATGATGTTAATGCATATTAATAATTTTTTTTTTAAAATACGGCTGTGACATTCACCTTTTTTCACAGAGTGTTTATGTCCTTAAATTTTTTTGACTCAAATAAACCCTTAATGTTACAAATTGTAGGTCATATAAGACCTTTTGTTAATTCTATCAAAACATCGGTGGGAGTTACAAAGTTCAAAAAAAACCTTAAACATTTTAACGATGTACATTTAAACCCTTTAAAAATAATTTTTATCAAATAAACCTAAAATTTTATAAAATATACTTTCACTTATGTTTTATTAATAAAGTTGAGTTTGGGTAATTGGTCAGTAATAATTTAATTTTTATATAAAATATAATAATTTGAACTAATAAAAAATATGAAATGTATTCATAACATACATAATTAATGATCATTCTATTTCTATTTTAATTGATATTTGTTATATATTTTTTTTGTTCTAAAAAACATGTAATGTCTTATGATTTAACTGAGATTAAGGAAACCAATAACGACTTGTTATTTTCTTTACATTTTAGTATTAGAATAAAAAAATTAGTGCACTGAAATAAAATTTTACTTATTTTCACAAATTATTAATGAGGACATATTAGAAAATTTAAATGGAAAGTATTGAAATATATCAATTGTTTGGGATATCCAAATAGTGTGAAACTATCAAGTTATTTTGGAATGGATAAAGTAATTATCTTACCAATTTTTTTTATTATAGTTATAAATACAATGAGAATATTAAAATAAATATTTTTAAGTATATATATTGTTATTTTATGTAAAAATAATATAAATATAAAATTAAAATTAAATATACATATACATATACATATACTTATTTTTAAACGTAAAATATGTAATTATTATTTTTATATGTATTATATATAATTGTTAATAATATTTAATAAAATATTTATGGAAAATGTGCAAACAAACTCTTCATTTTTTCATAGATAGCATTTAGGCCCTTAAACTCTCTTTTAGCTGAAATAGACCCTTAACGTTACAAATCTTTGGTCATATAATGGAAGGGCTTAAATGACCTACATTTTGTAACTTAGGGGTCTATTTAAGTTTAAAAATTTTAAGGGCTTAAACACTAGGTGTGAAAAAGGTGAAGGGGCATTTTTTCACCTTTGACAATAAAATGAAGGTAGGCGGGGGGTTCCAATGGATTGAAAAAGAAAAGAAAAAGGGTGCCCAGAAGATGGAAAACGCATAAACTATATATACTATACGTACATACATACATACTACTATAAGAATTAATAAGAGTAATTGAGAATGTGGAGAAGAGTTCCTAAAACACTAAACCCTTCTTCTTCACCTGATCACCACCACCGCTTTCTTCGCCCTCTCCTTCACTGTAAGTCTCATTTTATTTTTATTTATTTGTTATAAATTTGAATTTTTTAAATTTAAATTTAAATTGGGATTCTGAATCCAGTGCCTTCGTCTTCTTCCGATAATCATGTTATTCGTTGGAGGATTGCAACATCGTCAACTGATGACGATGTGCGTCGACCTTGCTCTTTATTTGCAACTCTTTTTGCTGGTTTCCTTGGAGCTACCACTCTACCTGTTGCCTATTCTGATTCTTCTCAGGTTTTTCATCACCATTTTCCCTTGGCTTTTTTTTTTTCTTTCAATTTTTCATTTGCTTAACTCAGCTGCCTTCTGCTCTCCAGCCTTCTACTCCTCCTTCCTCTTACAATCACTTGGAGGATATTGCTAAGAAAGAAAGACTCCGAATTGAGGACCACCTTAAGTCTAAGGGTCTCAAATTTGGCTCTTACCCCCGCTTCATTGTTGCTGTCAAGGGTCAGAAGGTATTTACTTTACTATTATTTATTTATTTCTCAGTTTTTATTCGCTCAACTATTCCTAACACCATCCTTCCATTACGTGATAGGTCACAATCAAATTTCAAATTCCTCCTGCCTGTGATGTTCCCCAGTTGATTGCTAACCTGGTTTCAAACCTTGGACTCAAAGAGGATCAGCATGCCGGTGCTTCTCATATGCTCTTACGTGCTTGGGACAGGTTTATTCCTATTTTCATTCTCTTCTCATTAGTTTTTGACTTCTGCCTGTTTCATCTTATCATCCTCCTTGTTGTTCATTCACCACTTCAATGGTTCAGTGCAGTTTCATGGCAACTAACACTTAGTTGCCCACAAAACCATCACGAAGCTGCTGCTGATATGAATACTTCTGAGGGAGATCTATGCATCCTTTTGTTTCGTTCACTCATTAGCACAGATAAAGCAGTGTGTACTTCTTTTCCAAATTAATTGGCAAGTTATTCTAGAATAATCATCTTCTAAACCCATCCACCTTGATGCAGGAAATTGAGTTTATTAAAGGTGGTAGCTTAAGCACCACAGAACTTGATGCTCTGGTGTCCATTTTACAACTGGCTGGTGGGAGGTTGAAGATGTCAGAAAGAAAGCCAGGAGAAGGTGCTGGAAGGATGCTATCGGCAAACAAATCAGTTGCCACTCTGGAGTCCATGGGAGTAAGAATATATGGACTTGATGAACCTCATTTAAATTCTACCCATGGTGTGATAACTTGGGACAATATTGCTGGATATGATCAGCAAAAACGGTATGTATCGTAAGTGTCAAATTCTTGCATCCTTGTTCCTACATTTTTGTCAAATTTAATTTACTCCCGAGTTTGTTGGCATGCCACTTGCTATTTAAACTTGGGTAATGATACACTGAAATGGCATTTTGATCCCAATATTTAAAGAACTACTAATTTAATAAACTAGTGATTGTCAATTCATTATTCCAGGTTTTAAACTTGAACAATTGATTGCCAATTTATTTGTGTCGGAGTAACATTATTCTATATAAGTTCCACAATTGTCTAGTTTTTACCTTTTTGTGCACCCCTTATTTCATTTATTAGCTAATTCACTATGTTTCCACTCAAATGTTTCTTGATTATATGCTCTTGGAATTATGCAAAGATTAATGAAAACCTTTTACTTCGAAAATGTACACTGTTTCTTCATACCATTAGCTTCAGGTCTTTTAATTGATGTTGGGCCAGGGAGTTGGTTGATTTACTTTATGAGACAGGATTCATAAGTTCTGATCATTTATCTGTCATATTTTTAGAAGAGTGAAAACGTGCATCCAGAGTAATAAGGAATTAAAAAGGAAATACTCTGTTTTTCACATATTTGTCTTTTTGAGGGTTTAAGCATCATGTATCAATTCATATGCATGAGAGTGCTTATCGATTCTCTTCTTTAATGGGCCATTGTCTAGAGAGATAGAAGATACAATCTTGTTGGCTCTACAAAGTCCTGAAATATATGACGATATTGCTCGTGGAACTCGGAGAAAGTTCGAGTCAAATAGACCTCGAGCTGTACTTTTTGAAGGCCCACCAGGTTTGTCTTCTTAGTGATTCTCAGAAAACAATTAAATTGTGTAAGAATGATTTATTTGCACGTTTTACAAACTTTCTTGTTTTCAGCCTTTCAAAGGCATTCAACATATGTAGTCTTGCCATTGTAGAGCTTCAATTTTATAGATTTGAGCATAATTTTTTCTGTCTTAATTGTTGTTTGATCAGAGATTTACATAAACCACAGATGTTTATCAAAGGGTCCTAGAGAGGGATTAACCTCAAATAAATAAGTTCTTTAGGCCATAAGATTAGGAAATGAAATGTTAATGGAAATGAATATCTTTCCAAAGCTCCTCACTGTTTTCCCATCTATAATATTTTTGTTTGGCTTGGTAATTCTATAGTGCAGTGAAAGCTGTGCTCAATTGATAGGCAAGCTTGCTTACAATTCATGATCAATTACAGGTACAGGGAAGACATCTTGTGCTCGTGTTATTGCTACCCAAGCGGTGAGCTTCCAGCACTTTAGTAATCCTCCCATGCATTTGTATGCTTTGACTTGATAGTAGTGAATTGTTTAAAGTTTAGTTTTAATTTAGATGTTCTCATAGTAAAACTTGCAGCTGTCACTTTTGATTATGCCTTATGAATTGTGACAATAAGAATTTTCCCAGGGCTTTGATCTTGAGATATCTCACGAGTCATTAACAATGTGAAATCTGGTCCTTGGATAGGCATTCACTCTATCTGCTGAAGACATTTCAATTTGATACAAACAACAATTGTTTTTATTTCTGTAATAGCATCCTGAAAGAAGATACTCATGCTGTTGAATGCTTGCTTGAGTTTCTGATAAGCAAATATATTTACAATGCATGAAATATTATATGTATGTATGTATGGGAACATTTGCACATACATGATACATGATATGAGTTTCAATATAGTAAATATTGTATTGCATTTTCATTTGCATCATTCTCAACTTAAAACTTCAGCCCTACATGAGTTCTGGTGCAAGTCAACACCGAATAAAAATGTGCATGTGACTTGTATTGTGTTTTGGCAGGGGGTCCCATTGCTCTATGTGCCATTGGAGGTGGTCATGTCAAAAGTATTATGGTGAAAGTGAACAATTGTATGTATGCATGTATGTATGGGAACATTTGCACATACATGATATAATGCTTGATCTGAGTTTCAATATAGTAAATATTGTATAGCATTTTCATTTGCATCGTTCTCAACTTAAAACTTCAGGCCTACATGAGTTCTGGTGCAAGTCAACACCAAATAAAAATGTGCATGTGACTTGTATTGTGTTTTGGCAGGGGGTCCCATTGCTATATGTGCCATTGGAGGTGGTCATGTCAAAGTATTATGGTGAAAGTGAACGATTGTTAGGACAAGTTTTCTCTCTAGCTAATGAACTGCCTAATGGTGCTATCATATTCCTAGATGAGGTAAAAAAATGATTAATTTCCTTGATAGCTTCTTCCTGAGTTTATATTTTTGTTACAAAAATGAATAGTGAACTGCCTGTTCATAGGCCCCCCTGTTGCAGTTACATGCTGAGTAAATTCATTTAACAGTTTACTTTTCTCACACTCCCTCCTTCCCTTTTTTTTTATGTTTTCATGTTATGACAGGTCGATTCTTTTGCTGTTGCTCGTGATAACGAAATGCATGAAGCGACACGAAGAATTTTGTCGGTTTTACTGCGACAGGTGAAGATGGATTTCTTTTTTCTCAGGCTTCAAGACATAGAGGCCTTCAATTAAGTGCTAATACTATTTTATGTCAATGAACATATTTGGCTTACAACACGAGTCCATCAAAATTTCTTGGAGAAACAATCTGCATGCTGTAATTAAAACAATCTAGCTATGTTCTTGCAATTGTACGGCATTTCAAAGTCTCTGCAATGGGCCTTACTAGTTAGTTATGCAGCAACTCCTTCGGTTCCTCTCGCACTGCCAATTCCTGGCCCCAAGAACTTCTACTTCTGTCTGCCATTGAAATGTTTTTCCTCCTCCTATCCTACATATCTTGTTTGAGTAGCATTGAAAGTTCTTATGTTTATTTTTATTTTTTGGATGTTTCTTTCACAAGATAAGTTTTTAAAAAATTTCTGTGCTAACAATTTGGACCTTGCATGGCATGACTAAGCTTCTTGTGGGCTTTGGTAATGTTGCAGATTGATGGGTTTGAACAGGACAAGAAAGTGGTTGTTATTGCTGCGACAAATAGAAAACAGGACCTTGATCCTGCTTTAATAAGGTATATCTGGACAAATTCATGTCTATGGTGGTGATGATTACCTGAGCTAATAGATTTTTTTTCTAACTCATGTTTAACCTGTGTTATCAGCCGGTTCGATTCAATGATTACTTTTGGTCTTCCTGATGAACAGAACCGTGTAGAAATTGCTGCCCAGTATGCGAAGCATCTTAATAAATCTGATATAGTGGAATTTGCCAAAGCAACAGATGAGTAAGTGTTAGAAATTTCTAGCAATAAATTCATGACTATCTTTAATCATATTTGCTCTATATTTAATTACAATATTTGCCTAGAAACTCTTTAACATGGCTTTAAGAGTGGAAATGCATTACTCTTATTCTTTTTAATGCCTAGATATTTATCTGTTTCAAACCTTAGAATTTGAATTGATGATGGTTTTGTTTCTGGAGGAACTATCTGTTAATACGGGCTGGCTACCTCCTTTTTCTCTGTCTTTCTTTTTGTCTTCTTTTGGGTGTAACTAGATGTTTATTTTCTTGCCATCTTTCTGCCTGCAGAATGTCAGGAAGGGATATTAGGGATGTGTGTCAACAGGCTGAACGATCATGGGCATCAAAGGTAAGTCTCTAAATTTTCATGAGCTTCAAAGATAGTTCTCTTAAAAATTTTAAAATTCCAAATGGTGTTGTTTGTTGCCGCCTTGATAGATAATTCGAGGACAAGCAAATCAAGGTCGAGAAGAAGGGCTTCTTCCCCCTTTGTCAGAGTATATTGAGAGTGCTATTAATCGTCGAAAGACACTACTCAGCATTGCATGCCAAAGAAATCAAGGTAAACTTCCAGGCACAAGCAGAGGTCAGTTGGATTTATGTTAAAGAGTAGCTGAGGATACAGCAATAGGAGACGAGAATTATAGGTGTATATGTTGGTTTTATTTGAACATCATGCCCTGTATAATGTACATATTCAATTGAATTTACTACTATTGAATTGTATTTGCACGTGTTTTCCGAATTCAGTAACCATGATTTTTGTTATTTAGTCGGACAAATTCAGTTTTTTTCAAGGTATTATTCTCTGGAGAATAGTGCAAACCATGTGAATAGTGCAAATTAGTTTAATCGTCCCCAAGTAAATTTGTTAAGAATCAGAGTCTATATGAACTGGTTTATCAACAATGATAGTCTTGGGAAAAGAGGAGAGGAAATAGTAGAAAGAGCAATGCCATTTCCTTTGTTTCTTTTCATTCTCTCGTAATCATTTTATTTTGCCTTTGAAATTATTAACTAGCTGCTGAAATTGTGACAGAGTTGTTGAAGCTCTTTAAAATAAATATTGATTCTTCAAAACTAACTAACTTGTAGTAATGTGGAACCAGGTCGAATCTCAAGAGAACTACACAATTAATTTCTCAAAGTTGTAAACAAATATATATAGTAAAAAGGGGGTTTTTTGAATTGTTGAATTAAAAAACTAGAATTAACAAGAAATTAATAAAAGCAAAATATTAAAATTAACAAAAATCAATCTTACCAAACTTCCAATCTAATGGTGTAAATTCTATCCAATTGCAATTTTGATCATGGGCAAAAGTTTAAATAACTCAATTCAAGAGCTTAGTCTACTTAATCGGAAAAGCCGCAGAAAGCAATAATTCCTCTAATATAATAGACTCAAACAATCGTTCAAAATCAAATCTTACCATTAACTTAACTAGGCACGATTGTTCCATATCAAATTCAATGATAGCATTAAGAATAGTGAGAATGACTAAACCAAAATCAATTAATTCAGATTATTCCAATTCAATCAATCTTGTACCTTTATTTCTCTAGAGCCTAGCATGCAAGCTATGTAATTGTGGCCATCAATATACACACATAAGCCAACTCTCTGCTACTTATTTCAATCATTCATGACAATTATGGATCACAAACTCAAGACTAGCGATAGAAAAATAAATATTGAATTAAGGCGTCAATTTAATCAATATAAATAATTCATAGAATAAGAACAAGAAAATAAAGATTACTTGGATTGAAGAAATTCTTGTTTAAACATAAGCCTCACAAAATCACAATTGAAATTAATTCACCATTGACTCAGAAATAAAAACCTAACCACACATGGTGGAATAAAAATCAAAAGAGTTGTATAGAAGGGAAGAAGAATTCGCGCGCACCACCTTTGGAAGGGAGAAACACACGCACAAAGAGAGGGGAGAAGAAAAGTGCATACAAAAAAATTAAAAAGGGAAGAGAGAGTTTTCATTAATAATTAGACTCCTTATATATGGAGTAAAACCTAACTACTAAAGGATATTTCTTAGTTGAAATAAAAGACTTCCTAATAAAGTTATAGACTAATAAGAAAAATTAAAATAAAAATAAAATCCAAAATAAAATAGGAAAACAGACTTTCCTTATCTAATACTCCTAAAATAAAAGGAATAATAAAAATAAGTACAAAACTAATAAATTTTTACAAAATCAAAATTTCTTCATCTCCTGCGTGGAAAGGCTGCAACTTATAAGGCGTGACCACGACCAGTTCAAAATAGTCTTCTTGTTCAATTCTAGCAATTCCTCTACAAAGCCTTAATTTTCACCAAAGAAGCTAAAAAGTATTTTAACTCATTTTCACCATTTATTCAACATTTCACCTCCTAAATAAAAACAAACCCAATTTTCACAAATAAACTCAAAATCCAATCAAATATGAAGAAATTAAACACAATAAAAACATATATAATTACGACCTATCAAATTGGCTATGGAAAAAGAAAATATCAAGACTATGTTCTGACAAATAACAAATAAGGAGGCTTATGAGTTATGATTTATGCAGCCGCTATTTTGTCTGTACCCACATGCCAAGTTTTAACTCCAGCATTGAAACTGAAATCATCTTCACATGCATTGCATAATAGAATTACAATATCCAGAAGAAGAAAGAGAGAGATCAAGAGAAATCAATTGCTGAAGTTGCAAGGAAGCAGAGACAGCAATAAAGCAGCTGGTTTCCTGCAAAGCAAGGAATATTAGCAAATAAGTGGAGTAGAGATTGAACATCTTGAAAGAAAGAGGAGAAAGATTTTGCCTTTGAGAAACTGATGATTGATCTTCATGGAGGTTTTCTTGAATTCGCTTCCTCTTCTTATTTGGTGGGTTATTACCAGCAGAAGCAAGAATAGAAGCGATCTGCAAGTGGGTCTCCGAGATCATACGAGTAGACTCAGCATCCAATTCAATCCTCCTTTTCTCGACCTCCCACCGCCAAGTCTCCCTTGCCTTGATCATCTCCGTCTCTGCCAGCTCCATTCTCTCCAGGGACTGTGTGAACATGTGGAAACTGGTCAGTAGATGTTTCTGTTCTGGCAGCTGTAGGAGTCTGAACTCAGTGGAGGTGGAGGTGGTTGATTGTTAGCAGAATCTTCTTCTGACGAGCGTGCATCCGATACTGATAGGATTGGGGCGTCCTTGAATTTGTTATCGTCTGCCATCGCACTCTCGATCAAATTTCCACGGCTGTGATGCACACCACCAAAGTTGTTTAAAATGGTGCCGTGTGCCATTTGTACTGGTTATGACTTTAGATTTAGACCCCACATCCCCATTTGTCCGACTGGAAAATTCAATCCCTGAGTGAAGATATGATCCGATCTAATAGTATATTAACACGTCAGTGAATATAAGTTAAATTTCTTAACGTCTGAAACAATTTTTTTTCCGTCTAAATACACTTAAAGTTATATGGAAAAAGTTTCGAGGAACCTTTTAAACATACGAATTTATCTACTTAAATTTTTCAAACAGCTGAATTTATTTATTTATAACATATATAAAAGTGGGAGGAGAGAAACAGAAAAATTGACCCCATTACCCTTTCCTATTTAATTTATTAAAAGGTTTTAATGATGGTTTAAATGCTCATTTAATAACTATGTTAATTAATTAATAACAAATATGAAATTCCTTAATCAACTAAAATTAGGATATATTTATTTATCATTAAAAAATCAAATCCTTAGTTAATTAGGATTTAAAAATATTCATAATTAAAATTTCGAATATATATAAAAAACATAATAATTGAAATATATATATAAATCCATATAATATACGGATTGAGTTAAATTTAGGATTAAAATATATAAAATTATATATTTATTGAAATTTCACTTTATTATACGAATTTATTTTAGATTTATATTAATCGTTTATATTTTCTTAGGAAATTCGGATGTTTAATATCAAATTCGCAGTTTAATAGTACAGCAACTTCGAC
>CANYLF013254386.1:0-12605 GCA_948193215.1 Bocquillonia castaneifolia
CATTCGGTACTATATTGGATGGCACAGGCCTAGGATTTGCCCCTGAGCATCTGGTAACGTGTTGGATTATACATGCCAAAGACTTGCCCCCGAGCATTTGTTCAAGAGCCGAATGGTGTGGCAAATGTGGCATATAAGTAATACATGGCAATCCTAAAACACTTGACACAAACATGGACTCTAGAGCTCAGTGTGATGATACTCGTTCACTTATCTCAGTCAGAGTATGAATCTTGCTCTTCTTGTGCTTCAAAAGCTTTTGACAAGGGCTTATGCTTCATGGCTTCGATTTCATCAACATGGAGTTCATCATCATATAACTTATAGAAGCTTCTTGGGTTCATCATTGCCAAGTTTTCTACCCTAGCGAGAAGAACATTTTGAACCACCATTCGAACTTGATCCTTTTCAGATGGCCTGTTCTTCATAAGGACAGCTTTGTTTCTCTATCTTCCAACTAGCTTGATTGAATATTAATCAATCCAAAGCTATTCCTTTTGAAGAGAGTGGGAACAATTCAAGCTTCTGCTCAACATTCAGAGGAGTGACTGATATGAGGATTATCCATTATAGCTTGACATGCAGGTAGAGATACTCATTGAGGAAAGGAGGAAAATAAGCACTGAGCTATTGGTTACAAGTAATAGAAAGGATGCAAAAAGAACAAAGGATGATACAAGGGCTAAATTGAATGCTAGTTTTAATAACATGATGGACAACAAGAAGAATAAGAAGAATTAAGTCTCATAACCATTTCTTTTATTCATGCAATGTCTTAGCTTTTTAGTTATGCAAACATAGAGTCAGATATTATAAATAGTTTTGACATTTTTTCTTTTGCAAAGTTTATTTTATTAATATTAGCACAGAAGCGTACTTTAACAAATACATATGACATTACTGCTATCTCACTTTCTTCTCTTATTCGCCTTAATTTTTGCCTAGACTACCCCCTTTTGGAGGTTTTCACCCTAGCAGGCTTGCCCTAATTTTTGCTTAGAATGCCTCTTTGCGAGGTTTTCATCCTAACGGGATCCTTTAATTTTACATGAGTCGCCCATTTGGGTTTTCAAATCTTCGAGATTTATTATTTTTGTACATTTTTCTTAAAGGTAGTATTTCATAAGACGATCCAGATTGATAGGTTATCTGAACTCGCTCCCTTCTAGATCTGAAATCTTCACAGCTCTTTTAAGCATGATCTTCTTAACCAGATATGGGCCTTCCCAGTTTGGCTTGGACTTTCTCCTAGGGTTAAAAGGAATAGGCCTGGCTTGCTTCAGCACACAATCTCTTTCTTTAATTGGCCTAACTTTGAATCCTTTATTGAAGGCTCTGGCCATCCTCTACTGATACACCTGAGTGTAATGTAGAGCTCTCTTTCATCTTTCCTATGAAGACAATAGTTGTTGGTATTTGGATTCAGCCCATTATGCTTTAGGAATCTCTTCTTCTAATGCCATTTCTCAATGATCAAATCTAGGTCTCAATCATCAACACTGCTTTGCCTCCCAAACACCAAAGAATAGGGAGTTTCCCCTGTAACAATTCTCACGGTTGTGTTATAACCCATGAGTGCATAGGGTAATTTATCCGCCCAATCCTTGCAAGCCTTAACCATCTTGGCCAGAATCTTCTTAATCATCATGTTGGCTGCTTCCACTACTTCATTAGCTTGCGGTCTATAAGACGAGGACCAGTGATGCTCTATCTACTGTTTCTCCCTGAAATTATACCTCATTATCTGAGATGATGTGATGTGGTTGTCCAGACTTGAGAATTAGCTTCTTGTTGATGATTTCAGCCATACCCTTCGCAGTAATTGTAGGCAGTGAGATAGCTTTCGCATATCACGAAAAATACTCAATGGCTTTTACAATGTATTTGTTACCATTAGAAGATGTAGGCTTTATTTCACCTATAATATCTATCCCCCAAGCAGAGAACAACCAAGGAAATGCCAAGTTGTGAAGTTCAGTCGGTGATAGGTAAATCTGATTTTCGTGCAGCTAACTTTGACATTTCCTGATCAGCTTCATACAATCTCTGTCCATTTTATCCCAGTAATATCCTTATCGGCACAGTATTCCATTCAGGGCTTTTCTATGGAGAATCCTTTTGTGAAAAGTGTAACTTCTCGAAGCAACCCTCAAAGCATACTTCTATTTCCCGGTAGCACCTTCTGGATACTCTCTTGCCTCTAAAAACTTGAGAACATCATAGAACCATGGCTTCTTATTTGGCCTGTTCAAAGTCATTACCCGCTTCCCATAATAACATGGAACTTTAGCTCTGATCATTACAAAAGGTTTCATGGCTACCCTTTCTGGATTGTTCCACATAGAAGCTAAGGTTGCAAGTGAATCAGCCATCTGATTCTCTTCCCTTAGTAAGTAAATGAAGGCACAATTAGAAATGCTTAGTGTGAGCATCTGAATGTATTCCGCATAAGGCTTCAGCTTCTCATCTTTGACTTCCCAGTTCTCAGAGGCTTAATTGATGACGAGCATTGAACCCCCATAGATAGTGAGATTCTTTGCCCCCCCACTATAATGGCTGCTTCTAAACCAAATATGCATGCTTCGTATTCTAACATGTTGTTAGTGACCTTGAAATCTAGCTTCTTGGCTAGAGGAATACTTTCGTCCTCTGGCATAACTAGGATTACCCCCACTCTGATTCCTTTCTGATTTACTGCTCTATCGAAGTAAAGCTTCCACCCATCCGTCTCTATCAAATTCAAAGCCTCATCAGGAAATTCATACTCCCATGTTCCTTGCCCTTCCATCCTCCTTGGGTACGGGGACTATGTTGGCTAAACCATTCAGGGTAATTCATCACTTCTTCTTTGATGAGCTTGGCCCATTCTAGTCTGAGTCTTCATGGCTTCTGCTTCACTGGCTTCTTGTTTAGATCTGTAGGGATGCGATGTTCTGCAATGTTTCTGTATATACTTGGCATATCATTGTATGTCTATGCAAATACACCTTTTCTTTTATTTATTTTTTTTCAAACTTTTCTCTCTCATTAGCAGTAATATAATATGCAAGTGTTATTTCCTTTGGATTATCTTTTGTACCATTGTTAATCGAATGTGTTTGCACAAAATCACTGTCAAAAAAATGCTTATAATATGATCTATGTAATGCACAGTGCCATCAGGTAAAACATCACACAAGTAATAAAAATTGGCATTCATATCATTGACCTAAGGGACAACAAGAAAACAAAACGAACAAGGAAAATGACAAGACTAGAAAAGATCTTTTATTAACATTATTTTGGAAGATGGTTTAAACATGCTACTTAAGAAAACAAACAAACAAAAGGAATCATAAATTTAGAGAATGGTCACAATCTTGGATAGAGCCTCAAGCTTCCATGTTGTCTACCTCGGGATCGAGAATCTTTCCTTCATTGATGAGCACTTGGATTTCATGCTTGAGCCTGTTGCAATCATCTATGTGATGCCCATTCACTTAATAAAACTCATAATAAGCGTTGGGGTCATGGTTTAGAGAGTTCGGATTTTGTTGCACCTTAATTACAGTAGGCTTTAGCAGACCTTGATCTCCTAACCTCTCGAAGATCTTTGATAAGGGCTCACTGAGATTCAAGCAGCACCTGCGTTTGTTGGTCTTTATGGCTACAATCTTATTGACTTGAACTTTCCCATTCTCTTCAACTTGGTATCCATCATCAATCAAATCTTGAATCTTGTTTTTGAGCTTGATACAATTGTCAGCATAATAACCTGGGACTAGGTGGAATTGGCAATACACATTGGGATCATATTCGGATAAGTGAATGTTTGGTGGATTCTTTTCTGGTTCAGACTTAAGAACCCCATGCTTTTCCAACCTTTGAAAGATTTCAAAAAGAGGTTGGTTAAGCTTAGAAAACTTGCACAAGCTTGGAAGCACACTCACCACATTGGTCAAACCCATCTGAAAACATTCTTCTCGGGTTAGCAGCATATTTGGCTCCATCACTCGGTGTTCTATTTCTCTAGAGATCCTTGATGGTGGTCGTTTGACACTCAGTCTCTGACCTTGAACTCCTGGTCCATTGAACTCATTCATGTGATTGTGGACCTTTTCTAATGACATAGGGATGGCCTGCTTTTCTTCAAACTCCCCAGGATGGCTTGTAACATGGTCCATAGGTGGTTGTCCCAAGAATTCCCTCAGCATGGACTTCACTTCTTCTCTTACTATTTCACGGATTTGTTGGGCGTCTGTGGTGTATCTAGGAGGATTCATGTTGCTACAAAACAAAGGGTTAGCATGCAATGTCATGTGTATGCAAGGAATGCATGTATGCATGAATGCGCAAAGTAACACAAGGAGACATAAGTAGCAAACATTAGTCAAGCACACATACTACCAAGTGGTAGACTTTCTAATCTTCTTACTCCCACACACGTATTCGTTTGGCAAGTCAAAATTCCTAGAACTTGGTTAGGGCCATCACATCAACAGGGGATGCTATTGCCGACGTAGTGTGCACGTTCGCATAGGAAAACTCTCTACATCCAAACCAAATAATAAGTCATTATAACGCCCTTATCCCATGTCCTTGCTCTTGACGAGTCCTTGATGTTTCCCATATTCTAGGGTCATTTTAGCATCAATCAAGTATAATTAGATCGATGCACCAACGTCCCTTAGACACATGTAGTAGTCAAGGTCACTCTTCTCAAACCCTAACTGATCTATGCTGTAGGGCCGCATTAGTCAGGTATAATTAGACTAACACTTGACACTCCCATAGGTAGCAATTAGAAGTTTGATTCAAGGGCAATCATACTAGACTAGGTCAAAATAATGGCTTCATGGCATCACATAAGCAAACAACATTTTGTAAATCCTAGTGGAAGTTGCTAGGGTCATTACATGGCTGAAGTTGCTAGGGTCATTACATGGCTTCAGTTGGTTTAGCTAAAGAAGGTTCCCATAGAAGGGGAACTCCTATTAACCATCTCCCTCTTTCAAAAAAAGTTCAAGCGATGGTAGGACATTCAGCTCAGAATTTCCCATTAGCTATCACCCATTAACCATAACTAGGATGGTAAGTAATAGTAGGACAATTCCATCTATGAGTGGTAGTCATTGATTTTGCCCCTTATGAAGTGCGCATTTGTAAATCATAGGCAGCTTGACAAGTGGTACCCGCGATGTAGGGTGTTTTAATGCAAGAATGCAATGCAAGAAAACTAGAGTTGGATATAATGATAATGAGTTGGCTAAATCACATGAATCATAAGTCTGTCGTCCCTAGTGAAGTCACCAAACTGTGGATAAAGAGGGGTTACCTCAGTGATCCAAGTCATGCGACGACCGCGTCACTATGCGTTTAGTATACGGGAGCTAGTAGTGAGAGTCGCCACCTGAATATGCATCGTGAAAAGAAATTGGTGAGCATCTCAATTCACTTAAGAATGCATAAGATACCAAAAATACAGAGATTCTAAGATCGAACTTGTGTATTCTTAAGGCGTGATTCTTTACAAGCAACTCATAGGATTATATCTACCTTCATTTCCACTACTTAAAGTAGATAAAACACACAAATATACACCTACCTTTTACAACATTTAAGCATGCATAAGTGAGTTTCTATACAAATAAGAGTTAATTTTACATTACCAAGCCATAATTAGTTCGAATTACATGCAAACAATGAAAGCAAGTACCACAACACATCAACACAACCTAGGTTGCTACCCTTTTAACCTAGAGATTACCAAGTAGCTTATTAGGTTCATTTCATGCATGGTTTCACCTATTTCTTACCAAATAAGGTTTGAATACCTACCTTTTCACTACATTACACTTGAAATTTTTGTACACAGAAGTTGTAGAGCACTAGGGGAGCCTTGCTAGAAACCAACGCCACTCTTTGCTCTAGTGAACACCCAACACCACTCTTGGGAGTGGCGTTGAGGCTCAATGCCACTCTTTGGGTCTCACTCACTCCCTCTAGTGGCGTTGCCACACACACATACAGGGGATAGCAAAAAATGCAGAAAAATGCAACTTTCGGGCTTACCAAACCTTGAAAATTGGTAGAAAACTCAACCAAAACACAAATGCATGATGTAAACAACCTAAAACAAGCATCTATATGGCACAACCCAACCTAACATGCAACTAAACAATCAAACAACATTCATTTAGCACTTACAGTAAGCATACAATGCATAGCTTTCATGAATCTTCACAAACATATTCAAGCCATTCAAATCATGTTATAGCAATTCAAAACAACCTAAAACAATCTCTAAACAATAGAAACATTCACTACAGCATGCTAATCAATCATATACATCATGTTCATAACTTACAGTAAACATGCAGTGCACTGGCTTTTCATGTAAATCAACTGAAATCAATTACAATGCACAAAATCACTTTAGAAATCATTTAGATGCCATAAAAACATACATCAGAGCAATAAAACATCAAATCATAGCATTTAAATGATTAACAGTGAATTTCAATTGAAATTGAAATGAACGTACAGTCTATTGTAATTTTATGAAATCAGTTGAAATCAATTTAAATGCTTTTGATTTTGATTGAAACATACTAGAATCATTTAGAAACATAATAAAACATGGTTTAAAACAATTTTCAAAATCAAAATCATTAAAACAGAAAAATCACGTACAGTGTAGTAAAGCAGCCAAAATCAAATAACAATCATCCATAATCATTAATAATCACACAATCACACTTTAAAACACTATAATCGAATAAATCTAACACATAAACATGTTAAGAATCAACAAAACAAAAATCAAATGAAAAATGCAAAAAATACAGTACATACGTTCAAAATAATTTTCACGGTAAAATTAAACAGATGAACATTTTAATGCATATGTTAGATGGGAATCATAATAATTTTATAGAAACAACTAAAAATTAACAATGAAAAGGGTTTAGAGCACTTACAATGAAGACTAGCAGAACTCTAGATACAACAGACAATAATTCAATTTAGGCAGTGAATTGAATTTGACTTGCAGGAAGGCTTGATTTCCCTTAGTGTTGATTGGCTTTTCTCTTGTTAATCACGTATGGTTTCTTTTTATTTTGTTTTTTTTATTATTCTTTTCTCTCTCTCAAAACACTTGCAGAAGCTTTTTCTCTCAAATTATGTAAATTTGCGCACCTAAAATTTTTCAACCCCTGTAAAAGAGTTTGAGTGTGCCATTTATAGGCAGTGACTCTATGTCATTGCTTAGAAATTAAGCAGGAGAATTTGAATTTTGAAATGGAAATTGATTGAATAAATCTACTGTTAATTAATTTTCAAATTTTGAATGAAATGATTGATGTAAATCTGATTTTGAATTTCAAATCAAAAGTAATCTCATGTAAGTTTAAAAGAGAAATGGACTTGGACTCTCAACTAATCTTAAGCCCAAATGAGCTTAATTATTTAATCAAAAGGCCAGCCCATAACACTGGAATGAAATATGAAGCCCATTCCAACCTTTACAACCACAATCTAAGCCCAACATCAAATCAAGCCCATTAACATGGCAGTAGATGTTCTAAACCCGTTTTGGAGCCCTAAATGTCAGAATTAGAAAAATTGTATTACAGATAAAAACGTGCAGAATGACCCAATTTACTACTACCTAAGTTCCAAACCATTTTGAGGCTTGTATGAAAAGATATGATGAAAATAATGCACGATTTTATTTCAAAATGATTTTCTAGCTCAAAATAATGCACTTTCATATTTGAAATCCATTTTGAAACATCACATGATCAAAATGAAAGCCATAATCACTCTACTTATGCCTTGTGAGCATAAGTGATTATCATTGGGAGCTTCGAGCCTCTTCCCCATTCCTGCATCCAAAAATTAGGTGTCTACAGCCACTCATGTGACTAGCATTGGGTTCAACACCATAAGAAAGACTGGCTTTGGGCCCCAACTCCAGTTGCGTGATTTTCAGCATAGATAGCCCGTTATCAACCTATTTTGGCCCGGAATGGCCTGTACGAGCCGTATAAGCATCCCAAGGCTCTATAGGACCATTTTGACCAAAATATCCTTTGCTTTAAGCTCAAGTCATTGAATTTCATTAGGAAAGTGATGGTAGTAACCCTAGCTTAAGTTTTAAGGTAATTTCAGTATAAATACTCGTCTAAAACTAGGGTTTTGGGAAAGGATAGTAGCTTTCACGAATTTAGGGTTTGGTTTTCCATACCAACACTCTGAATTCACTGGATTGCTAAAAAACACTTCACTTCTACATTGTTTTACACAAAAACTCTTTAAAGTTGGCATCTTTTTTTGCGTTCAAAGGTGTTTTGAAGCTTCCAATCCATTCAAGTAAGGTTCCAACAATCACTGTTCATTAAAAAGCAACTAAGAAGTCACTTAAACCAGATCTGAGGGTTATCAAGCGATTCCAAGCTAATTTCTTGAGAGGTAAGTCATCTTTTCCTTTGTTTTTTCATTGTTTTTTTTTTTCCATATTTTCATGATTTGCATGTCATGAATGTTTTGTTTTATATGTTTTATTACTGTAATCTTTTGTTTTGCATGTTTAAATAATGTTTATGCATGTTTCTTTTATCTAAATGCCATTAAAAGCCATGTACATGCATTATAATGATGAAAGTTGTTTCCTTTGCATGTTTTATGTGTTTTATTTCAGATCTGAATTGTTTGATATCATTAACATGTTTTCATGCACAAGAATTGTTTCTTAACATGTTTCAATTCATAAAAATCATTTCTTTCATGTTTCATGCATAAAAATCACGCCTTTTTGAGTTTTAATTCATAAAGATTGTTTCTTTTTGTATTTTGATCTATAAATTTATTTTCTTTGCATGTTTTAATGCATAAATCTTGTTTCTTCACATGTTATCATGTGAAATCATGTCGTTTTATTATTTTATGTGTAAAGTTTGCATCTTTTACATGTTTGATGTATAAAGTTTGTATCTTTTGACGTTTTGCATGTAAAGGTTGCATCTTTTTATGTTTTAATGCATGTCATGATTAGATCTAGGTTGTTTTGCCACGATTTGTGCATAATAACATGTTTTGGTGGATGTTTTGTGCATTTTCATTTCTGTATGAGTGTTTTTCAGGCTTGGTAAACCCAAAAATCTTATTTTTTCATCAAATCATGCATGCTATTGGAATTCTGGCCACCAACGCCACTGCCAAGAGTGGTGTTGGGCACCAATGCCTGTGGGTAAGTGGCGTTGGGCCTAAATGCTAGTCCCATGAGTGGAGTTGGCCCCTGTTTTGCTTCCCCCTATGGTGTTATCCTTGGATCAGTGGTGTACGGGTCTGTATATTTGTATACAGTAGCTTTCATGTGGAATGCAGCAACGAGGTAAGCTTCTGCAACTTCTTTAGTAATTGTTTAGATGTATTATTGCATAAAATTGGTTATTAATGCTTATTTGGTAATTGTTTTAGGTCTAAAATGGTAGAAACCCAAGGTTGTGTTGCTGTGTTACTTGTTTGTTATCACTTATGCATGTTGATTGACCCTGATTAATGGTTGGTAATTGTTAAATCACTTATGCATGTTGACTGACCCTAATTAATGGCTGGTAATTGTTAAAATTAACTTTTGTTTGTTATTAGAAACTCACCATTACATGTATATATGTAAGAGGTAGGTGATAATTGTTTTGTAATTTTATTGCTTTGTTAGAAGGTATGAAGGTTGGTATAATACTAAGAGTATTGGGTAAAGAATCACGCTCTGGAACTGATAAGTCTGATCTTTGAATCTCTGGGGTTAATGCACCTTTGTATTCTTAAGAGGAATCGAGGTGAACATTTTGTAAGATATTCCTGATGCCGGTTCGGGTGGCGACTACCACTTCAGCACCGCAGCTGAACACATAGTACCGTAATTGCTAGTCATGGCTTAGGCTATGAGGCAAAACCTCCTTGTCTGTAGTTTGGCAAATCCACTAGGGATCTTTGACAGATAGACTTATGATTCAAGTGATTACCAATACTCTTTTTATTATGTTAAACTCTAGTTTCTTTGCATTCATTCTTGTATAAAAACACCCTACCTCGTGGGTACCATTGGTCAAGTCGCCTATGATTTACAAGAGTTCTTCATAGGAGGCGAAACCAATGACAATCACTTATAGTTGGAATTATCCTACTAATGCTTACCATCTTAGTTATGGTTAATGAGTGATAGTTAATGGGAAATTAAAAGCTGAATGTCTTACCGTCGCTTGAATATTTTTTGAAAGAGGGAGATGGTTAATAGGAGTTCGCCTTCTATGGGAACCTTCTTTTAGTCGAACCAGACCGAAGCCATGTAATGACCGTAGCAACTTCCTCTAGGACTTATCAAATGATTGCCTTGTTATATGATACCATGAAGCCGTTATAATGCCAAAGTCTAGTGCCATTGTTTTAACTCAATGCCTAAGTATCACCTATGGAGGAAGCATTAGCTTAATTGTACCTGACTAGTGCAACCTCACAGCATAGGGTCATTTAGAATTGGGAAGAACGACCCTGGAATAAGGGAAACATTAAGGGAGTTCGTTATAACAAAGACATGGGATAAGGTCATGATAATGACTTATTATTTAGTTTGTATGTTGAGAGCTTCTTTTGTATGCAAACGAGCATGCTATGTCCGCAATAGCATCCCCCTGTTGATGCGACGGCCTAAGCAAATCCCTAGGAATGTTGACTTGCCAAATGAATACATGTGTGGGAGAAATAAGGTTGGAAGGTCTACCACTTAGTAGTATATGTGTTTGACTAACGTTTGTTACTTGTGTCCCCCTTGTGATGCTTGCATTCATGCATCTTGCATACACATGTCATAGCATGCTAACCCTTTGTTTTGCAGATATTTAAATCCTCCTAAGAACACTATGAATGGCATACACTTCCAAGCAGTCCAGAATTTGATCCAAACTGAGGTTCGAAAGGTCATGCAAGAGGAGAGACGACGGGGAAACATGCTAGTTGCACCATTGCCTGGGAGACCGTTACCTCTGGACTTTGAGATGCCCATGATACAGAAATATGATGGCTCAATTGACCTAAGGCTTCATCTCATGCAAGTTGACATCATGCTATGGGCAATACTCTTATCACCTGCCCAAATAGTCAGAGCATTTCCACTAACTTTGGAAGAGGCGACCATAGTGTGGTATCATACATTGTCATTTAGAATCAAGAATGACATAGAGCTCCTTTGGGTGGCCTTTAGGGAGCATTTCCTACCAAAGACAGGTGAAGTAGTTCCACCAGTGCCATAAACCACCCCTGTCATCGACCTTTCTAAATCATTGTCGGAGAATTTCAACTATTTGTATGAGAAGAGGCTTATCATCCCAAACATGGGAGGTCCTGCTGTGGTAACACCGCAATGGGGGCCCAACGCTTGAAAGTATTACAAATACTGTGTGTGTTTAGGGCATGATATTGACCACTACGGCTTATTGAAGGAAACCTTGCATACCATTATCGCCAGGGATGGCTTAAAGGAGAGAGAGCCAGGGAAATTTTATCGGTCGAGCACTCCAAAGAGGAAGGCCATTTCAAAGTTTAAATTACTTCAAGGGAGCATACGAGGCTTTGCCCTAGATCTATTTGATAAGATGATTACTAAGGGTTTGCTTCACCTGGGAAAGCACACCAGGCCTCTCCCCGATATGGATACTCCTTACTGTCAATATCACAGTTGTAATGGAGATTATCTATAGGAGTGCATATCCTTTGTCCATGAATTTCAGAAGCTGGTCCAGAAAGGAATCATCGTTGATGTGGGAGAAGGAATGTGGGGGTTTGCCAATGAGTGGACTATGATAGATGAGGTTCAGCCACCTCTAGGGGACCCAGGAAGGATAACATTCACAAAAGATGAAAACCAGTGGATAAGGGATTACTTGATTCGCACCTTAATGAGATGCCTGCACAGATCTAGTTTATGGAAGAACAAAGGGAAAAGGAGCTAGTTGAAAGGCAGTCAAAAGATATGGAAATTAGAAGTATCACCCTGGACCAAGGGCTAGATAAGCGGTAGATTTAGGAAGCTTTCTTTCGTTAACTTTGTTATTCAAACTTTTTATTTTGGCATGTTTTGATCTGTTTTAATAGAATAATAAAAGCCCTCGTTTTCTTTTCGATTCTATTTTTTTTTCTAAGGTCAATGATTTGAATGCCAATTTTGCTTACTTGTGTGATGTTTTTCCTAATGGCACTGTGCATTACATAGATCATACCATAAGCATTTTTGACATTAATTATATGTAAAGTCATTTTATTAACAGTGGCATAAATGAACATCTAAGGGAAATAGCAATTACATATGATATTATTGCTAAAGAGAGAAAAATTAAAAAAATATATATTAAATAAAAGAAAGGTGGTATTTGCATGGACATATGATGACATGCCAAGAATAGACAGAAGCATCACCAAGCATTATATCCCTATAGATCCTAACAAAGAAACCAGTCAAGCAAAAGCTATGAAAACTTAGACCAGAATCAGCGAAGCTCATCAAGGAAGAAGTAGAGAGGAAAATAAAGGTCAGATTTTTGGAGATTGTCAGCTATCCAAAATGA
>CANYLF013254832.1:0-11580 GCA_948193215.1 Bocquillonia castaneifolia
AAGGCTCATGAACAAAGTTTAATACCACTCATGAGGATTCACTTTCGGAATAACCAAATGAACACCATCAACCATTCTAAAAGAGAGCTATAATCAACAATATCAACAGCAATAGGTCTAAATTGTTTACTAATAGACCCATCGACATTAAAAAGAACAATATCAACTCCATCAAAGCTATTAGCAGTAAGTTATTCAATTACATGAGTCTTGTCTTCAAAAGTTAGCTACTTTCCAGCAGAAAGGGCTCTAGTGACAGAAAGGAACTCTTGGCCCACAACTCTAGTGACACCCACGACGGTGTTTTCATGAAGGGACATTCTGATTCTTGATGAAAAATGAGTGATTTTGTGAGTGGGTTTGAGCGAGAATTTGGTGAAGAGATGGGTTTGGTGATGTGGGTTTGTTAGAGTTGCCATTGTGTAGGGATTTATTGAGAGAAAGGGGAAGATGTGAAGTGGATATGGCGACTGACGATGATGCATTTGGGTTCTTTTTAATACTGGTGTGGTGGAGGCACTGAGGCTGCGATTTCGGCCTAATTGGAGTGAAGGAGGATGAAACTGGCGGCGGTAACGGTACTGGGCTCTTCTTCTCCGGTGATTCGTCATCGGAAACGCATACCATTCTCTATTTTTCTTTTTCTTTTTTTACTGCGACGAACCCATTTATGGGTCCACTCCACCTAAGCAATTTAACTGACATTTAACGAGTTAAAGCTAAAAACTTAACAAAAAGGTTTTAATGTTTGACGTTTTAAATCATTAGGGGTCAAAACTGAAAAAAAAATTATTAAAGGGTTTATACGCTCTGACAAACAGTTAAGGAGTTTTTTTTTTAAACCTTTTGCCTAAAAAAACCCACCACCTTCAATTATCAAACTCTCGATGCATATTTTAACACATTTATCGACTCATTGAGCCCGGCTATTTTAACCCATTTTAAGACTCATTGAGCGGAATCGAACCGAACTTTAATATGTACGAACTTGATTTATTTGCTAAATATAGAACTTATATAATATTAGTGGGCCTAATTGAATTTAATGGAGTCTTATCATTTCATAAATATTAATTAAGAATATATTTTTATTATAAATTATTTAAAAATTATTTTTAATATAATGTAAACAAATATAATAAATCATAATCTAACATGAATTTTATGATTATAAATATATTAATAACTAATTTTATTGTTTAAAAACATATATTAATCAATTTATATATATATATATATATATATATATATATATATATAATTTAGTTCCAAGTAAACTTGTTTTATATCATATCAATAAAAGTAAAAGATTGCTAAAATTTTTTGGATTATAAAGCGCTTTAGTTTTCGATAAGGATATTTAGGTTTTACTAAAGGGCTTTTTTCATAAATATAGACGAATCAAGCATTTCAACATTTAAATTTAGCTCATGTAAATAAATGAATATAGAATTGAGTTCTAGCTCAACTTGTTTAGGTAATCAACGAGCTCCAACACAGCTCATTACCTAACCAACCAACACACTAAATTGTTATTGAGCGGCTTGGTTGACTTACACCCTTCCTACACTTGTTACCAGTCATGCTTAAACTCATTCGAAATGATGGTTTCGGATACTAATTTTCCTATTAGGCAGTAGGCACGGCCAAAATCCAATCCATAAAAATCCACTTTTTCATGGACAGACTTATAATTTTATATTTGCCTAATATATTGCATATAAATCTGAAAAAATCTAACTCCAACCCATAAATATTCAATTTATGAACTAAACTTAGACAATAAAAATTAGGTCCAAATTGAATCCGATCGAACTTAAACTCATGGAACAAAAATTTAAGCTTAGTCAGGTCAACCCATAAAAATATTTTCTTTACTTTTATCTGCATGAAAATATTTTTCAAAGAAAAATACATTCTAAGTAGTAGTTTTTTTTTTCTATTTTTTAAAGAAAAACTTCTTCTTCGTTTTCTTGAGTCCTTAAAAAATATTATCAAAATTGCATCCAATAATTACTATTTTAGACTTTTATAGAAAGTAAATATAAATCCACATTTTTTTTATTTTTTTATTTTTAGTAACTAACTGGAAGGGAGATTCACCTATCTTCATTTAAACTTTTAATATGTAAAAATAAATAATAATAATACTTAATTTTAATGAAACAAATAAAAAATTTTCAATATTACCTTTTAAATGAAATTTAATAATATAATTCAATGCCAATCCAATTTATTCAATTATGCCAAAACTCACTTAAATTTTCTATTAAAATTTATAAATAATTATTCTTCTAAATTTTTTTATTAAAGTAATTTACATGCTCTTAGATTATAATTAAATTATCATTAATAAATTAAAAAATCTTCCTTTTTATTTTTTATGCTCTTTATTTGATAATATAATATATTAACTATTATGCACTTATATATATTAATTAATATTAAATTAATTGAAATTATATTAATTAAAATTATACAATTGTAACATATAGAGAATAGAAAAAAAAATCTATAGTTTTGGTTACATTCTCTAAAAATAAAATAAAAACAAACAAAGAAGAAGAAAAAAATCTATTTCACTAAAATTTTAAACCTATCTATAATTAATAAAGAATTAATGAAGATTTTTCTGTGTTGCATTTTGAAATTCATCAATTTTCACAAATTAAATTTAATATGAATTGAACAAATTAAACTGTAACACAAAATTTCAAACCTAAAATAAATTATTTATCAAAATTAATCAAGCATGATAATAAATAAAAATACAGAGCAGTGCAACATTAAAATTGCCATTCAGTAAATAACTAATAACTATAAAAATTTACTTATAATAAAATAATATTCAAATCCAACAATGTATAATTATATATCTTATTTGATTGGAAATTTATTCAAGAAACCTAAAAAAAATGATGAAGCTAAAACAAAAGGTTGTAATTTAGAACTCAACAAGACAAAAACAGACACGTGTTATTTTCATCATTATGAAAAGACCTCCACGTGTCGATTCCTCCTCTTTTATACCTGCCGTTCTTCCCGGCTTTTGAACAACAGGTAAAGAGAAAGAAAAGAGCGCAAGACAAAACAAGTAAAGAATACAAATAAAAAAAGAAAAAAAACAAAAAAACTCAGCTCTTAATTAGTTTGCATTTGCATTGGCAAATTGGTAAAGAATAACCAGAAATGGGGAAAAACAGTAACGGAGAAGCAAGCAGAAGTAGAGGCGGCGGCAGCGGCAGCGGCGGAGACCGCGGAGGATTAGAAAGAGATGACGATAATATCCCACGGTTATCGTCAAGTTCAAGAATAAGAAGAGGACCTGACCCTTTTTTAGTAGTGTGTAGGTGTTTTAGCTTCATAACGGCTTTAACGGCTATTCTTTGCGTCGCCGTTAATGCTCTCTCTGCTGTTCGTTCATTTAAAGACAAATCAGATGTAAACCTTAATTAATTAACACTTTGATTACCATTATTTATTATATAATGAGAATACACTGCTAATTAATTGATTGATTGACGGTTTTTTAATTGCTTGTGATCAGGTATTTGATGGAATATTTAGGTGTTATGCAGTGGTAATTGCGTGTTTTGTGGTTGTTGCTGAGACTGAATGGAGCTTTATTATGAAGTTCTGGAAGGTTTTTTTTTTCTTTTTTTAAAATAATTTTTTTGATTATTGGAAATTAATACTTATTAGTAAACATAATTAAGGTCTTTCTTAGGTGAAATGTACTTGTGCTTTGTGGAGATAATTTCATGTTCATGCATTACTTGAATTTTGGGAACATTTATTTATTTATTGTCCAATTTGCAGGTTTTGGAGTACTGGGCTGGCAGAGGTATGCTGCAGATATTGTATGTATCATGTTTTTGTTGTAAGAACCTTTTTTTCTTAAAAAAAAATAATTATTTTTAAAATTTTATTTACTTTGTAAACAAATATATTTTCATTGATTCGTGGATGATAGCGATAGATTCAGGATTAGCCTGATTTGGATTTTAATAATTGTTGGTGCTTTTTTCAGTGTTGCAGTCATGACAAGAGCTTTCCCTGACTATTCAGCAAGCCAGAAAGATCTTAAGCTTCTGCAGAGGATAGCAAGCTATATGCTTCTTGCTTGTGGTGTGGTCTACCTTGTTTCGGTAAGATGACAATTAATAAGTAAGTTCCCTGTAATTTGACTATGGTGGAGTTTGAAAAACTTCCCAACTCTTGAAACACATGATTGATGCATTTTCTTTTTGTTTCTTGATAGTTCTGCAATCTGTTAATCAATCTGCTTGCAGTTTCCCTGTTAATTTTCTTGTGTTATTATTATGGATATAGTTGACTGACTTAAAAAAAAAGAAAATAAATGCTTTCAGAAATCCCTATGCCAAACCAATGATCTTTTAAATTTCAATTTCAGGGAGTTCTCTGCATTGGCTTTCTCAAACGGGCTCGCCAACAAAAAGAAATTTCAAGGGAGCAAGCAATCAAAGATTTGGAGGTAAGCTTACTACTACGATGGAAAGAAGTTTGGATGGTCAGTAAGAGTTTGTTTGACATTCTTGCTTGATATTCACTTTCAAGCTTGCAAGTGCTAGTACTGCAGTTTATGAAATTATACTTTGATTGTGACATTGTTTAATAGTCGTCTAGGAAAAGTTGTGTGGAATCATTTTAGGGACAAGTAAATATGAGTGGTGAGCTACCTATAAGTGTAACTGAAGCTTTTGCATTGTTTGCCTAAGCAATGGCCTTTCTGATCTCATTTGTGAGCCGTACCTGAGTCTTATTTTCGCAGCTATTTTCTGATTGCTGTGCAAATTATGTACTATGGAAAATCCACTGCTCTTGGTTGCCAGGATGTAGGCCAAAATGATGATAATGAGGATAACTACATTGTTGAACACGACCCCTTAATGAGGAACGTCCCTTAATTTCTTTGTTTTTCTAATAGAACAAGGTCATTGTTCAAATGCTTTTATTCTTAAAACATGTGCAGATGCTAAAGGTTTTTGGGCAAAGGTTCTCATGAAGAGCTAAATATTTTAATCATTACTCCTATCAATAATTAAATTTTACATAGACATTTTGCTGATTAAAGTGACAACACCAGGGAATAGAATTGCTGATTATAGTGGCAGCACTAAGGGGTATAATTTATCGATATATTTCACTGTGAATTAGTAGATAGGCTAATAGTTCTTGAATTTTGATGTCAATTTTTCTGCACACTCTGGTGTTAGCATATGCAACTGGTTTTATTAGAAATTCTCTAGTCAATCCATCTGTGTCTATCAGTTCCATCAATATTTTTTACTGGATATTCTTGTATCAAATAACGTGGATTAAAAATTACAGCAATTGGAGCAGCGAAGGGGAGAACTTGAACAATTGCTTATTGAAGAAAGAGCATGATGCCATTCGTTCCTGCAAGTACTATTGGTTAAATAACATTGAGAAAAAAGTGGCTTTGATGTGTGAATCTCATGTTAATGTGCTTATACTGTCCATTGATTGATTCTGTAAGTTGTTTTGAGAGGTTCTTTTATGTAAAGTTGTAAAGCTCATGCAGAAAGCCATGTATTCTTTTTTTTTGTTTGCTTCGGCTTTTTTGGTATTCATATGTTTTCATGATCAATTGGATCACATATTCAAGTACCCATTCCATTGAAGCTTGCATAGATAACAGGGGGCTTATATTTAATCTACTAAAAGTCGGTTAAAAATTGCAATTGAATAGGAGAAAATTATATTTCCTGGAAAGATAACTAATAATTAATTATGAAACAAAGTTTAGACTTCAGATAAAAACTGTAACAAACATTTTTTTAACAATCTAAAGATTGGTATTTGAGTACTTCTTTCTTGCAGGTGGAGTACATCTCTAGTGACCTGCCGTTGGATCAAATTAAGTAATGGGATTTTCCATGAGGATCTAAATCGGCTGACTTTGAAGGCCCTGCAATTGCTTCCTCTTCATCTCTTTTTTTCTGTCCTCTAGTATTCTTATATATCTTGCAAAGAACCCATTCATTTATCTAGTGATGCAAATAAAAACAGAAAAAAAAATTATGAACTGTATTTATATATATTCAAATACGTCTGAATATCAGATATGTACTATTTATTTATTTATTTTTATCAGGAATATATATCTCATAGATTAAAATCAAATGGGGAATATATATCTCATAGATTAAAATCAAATGGGGAATACATCTATGAGGAAAGGAGGTGGAATACCAACCCACACTCTACGACCTGGCATATCAGATATGTAATATTAGTAATAACAAAAAATTAAGAAAAGAACAATCCGTATACCAAAATATTAATTTAGTTCAACAAAGTTATTTTTGAGTTGGTAAAAAAAAGGAAAAATTTCAAAAAAAAAAACATATTTGTAGTTTAGTGATTTACTAAATAAGTATTCACATACTGTGATTTGTCAAGGAAAAAAACCACACACAGGCAATTTTTTTGAATTTTCCCAAAAAAAAACTAAGTTATTTTCGAAGCAAAAAGTAAAAGAAATAAAGAAAGTTCATATAAAATATAATTAACGTACCTCTGCGATTTTGTCTTCATCATAGCAAACATACTCATGCATCTTCCACTCTGTTCTAATATGATCATCAGTGCGCTTCCTCTTTCGATTATCGACTGGTTCATAATAATCTAGTGACCTTTTAACACCTATGCGATTTTTTTTGTGACCTAGAATGTTCTTATCACTTCCCGTTGCCTTCCAATATCCATTGCCTGTTGATCTATTTGGTTTTTTCCCTTTCTCGTTCTTTCTTCTTCTCCTTGTGAAAAAATACCATGCCGTGTCTCGTACTAGCTCATATTGTCCTAACAAAAAAAAAAATAAATAAATAAAATAAAATAAGGGAAAACTTTTCAGTAAACACAGATATCAAATATATACATTTAATATCCCTGCAAACAGCCCCTCGGCCCTCGGACAGCGGGTTTACACATCTCAGACACCCTGTTAATCCCCTAGAGACCCATCAGTCCCCTAAGCATCCTAGAGGTCCTTCTAGGTAGCTCCATCTTTATGATTTCAACTCATCTTTAATCGGAAGTTTCAACCTAATGCCGGACCTAGAGAAAATTTTCTGGTTCGGCCCCTGAACTAGACAACCTACTTATACTATGATAAAATAAAACTAATTACATATATGATCATATGCATAAATAAATAAAACAAAAATATATATGTATATATTGTAGTACTAACCAGTAAGTTCTTGAGGATGATATTGAGATATATCAACGACATGTATACGGTTAGGAGGTAAGCTTTGATTCTTGAGCTTGACAGTCAAATAGTTGATTATCAACTCTTCGTCAGTAGGCTGGAATCGATATCCACTAGGTAACGATTCGAAGAATTCTTTACTACAAATATCATTATTGTCACAAGTAACGTTTGCTTCTTGAACACCATTCACATTATTATTATTATTATTGATGAAAATATTACCCCTTGCTAAGTTGACATTGGCGACAGGATTGTTGACATTGGCGACAATATTGTGGTTGTAGCAGGCTGTATTCGTATCGGTAATAATAGGAGGATTGCAGACAAAGAAATTACTGTTGTTGCCATAGTTATTTTGCATGGGAAATCCATAACCAGGCAACAATGCATTGTTGTTTTTAGGGAGACTGCAGTAATAATAAGATGAAAAGTCATTGGTCTCTTTATTATTATTGTCTCCACCGTTCATCATCTTTGATTTGAAATTAAAAAGAAAGTTAGAAAAGAAGCTTTTTCAAATATGATACGGAATATTGTGACATTATAATTCGCTAAGAGGGCGTATATATATATATATATATATATATAATACGTGTTTGACTAATTTTGTGTTGAATTAGGATAAATATAAATTAATGTTTTATGTTAATTATTAATCCGTAATGATTTCAGAGTCCTACAAGGATAGGATAAGTTTCTGTGACAGAGAAAACAGCGGTGGGTTTTTGTTTTTGTTTTTTTTTTTTTAATTTCAATAAGCCAACTTTTTTGTAAAAAATTTCAGAGACTTGCGATTAAATTTATTACTAATGTCATTGGCATTCGCAATGGATTAGAAACAGTTTTATTTTTAAATATTTATTTTCCGTTGTTATTTTTTTTTCTATTTAATGATTAATTTCGAGTACTATTGATTTTCTATGAATGCTTTGAAATTGGGTGAGTCTTCTTTTAAAAATGAACTCTTGCTGTTTATTAAATTGACTCTGTTTCTGTGTATTGTTTCAATACAAAGTTGAGTGCTTTTGTTTGTTCTCATTGATGGAGAATTCAGAATTTTCTAAATTGGTGTGTTTTGAATGATTTTGTGATCTGGGTTTTGTAGCATGATTATGATTTTGTTTCCTCAGGATCTGGTGAAAGTGAAGCGAGTCTCGATTTCACTTCCTCAGGTTACATACTCATCATCGATTATGCTTGGTCACAATGTTGGATGCATCCCTTCTAAGGTATAGTAATAAATTATTAGATTTGTTCTAGTACAAAAATAACAGCTATTGAATTTATTTTATACGCAAAGAAAACAAGACATGAGCAAAAATTTTGAGCTTCTTAATGAAATAAAGTTGATGTACATATGTATATCTATGTTTACAAATCTAATTGTATCATTTTAGAAGCTACATATTGGTAACTGGCAGACTGTTGGTTGATGTTGGAGATGGAAGGACGAACAACAATTACTAACTATGGAAGTCAGTAGTGCCCTTTGTACTTCTCTGTTAGCCTGCTGTTTTATCAAGGAAATTGCGTAATTCATAAGCTCGGATTCACAGGGCAATGTGAGAGGTCCATCACAAGGTAATCCAAACTCGTCTTCTGCTATGTCAAATAACTCTCTGATAATTTCATTCTTAAGATATTCCAAAGGAAGTAGAAAGCGTTTTTTATCTGAAGAGTACACAACAAAATGGCCTTTCTGATCAGCCTTTGATGATGTGCTGTAACTACTTGTATCTGTGGTGCTTGCTTTGCTTTGTGGGGATGAGATTCTTTTTCTTTTAATAGCAGCCATCTTCTGCCATTTTTTTGCCAATTTGAGAAGCTTCTTGGAGCTGATCATCTTGTTAGTCTGTAGAGGTAGAGAAGGAATTAATGATTTGGAGTTTAGGTATTAGAGTAGTGAATGCTAATGTTGTGATGTGTGGAATGCAGAATAAGTGGCTTGAATATATATATTCACAAGGCCTGAAAAAAGTCTTAGTCATGGAGCTGCCAGTGTAATGTTAAATGAGAGGCAAATCCATGTGATGGGTGGTTGTGAGGGTCTATTGGGGAGGTGGGTATGTTTAGTTTATGTCTGGAAATTAATATGTTGAGGTAATGCATACAGCTGAAACATCAAAATCCTCCTGCTAAGTATGTAGCCAACAAAATATATAGATACAAGAGAGGATATCATATCATAGCAAATTAAAGGCAAGATTTCATGTAAACCTCAAAACAGAAAGATAATATATGGGTGAATTCAATAAAACTAGTTCATTACCAAGTGGCTCAATTATTGTTTTTGAAAGCTGAAAGAGATGTTGACACTTTGCTTCGAAGTCTTGACTTTCGTTGGTTGAAAGACAGGCACATGCCAGTACGCCTAGAAATTGACTAGCAGATTAATTGAATCAGTTAATAATGTTTCAGAAGGGTCACTGGAAAAAATTTTGATGCCAGCTTTGATTTAGGGCCAATATCTTTTGACATTCTGCATTTCTCTTTTCAATCTACTGTAAGAAAATGGAATGAACAGTTACAGAATTGATTGATACGTGCAAGTTTTCCAAGGGAATCGATTGTGCTTGTTGATTTAAGTACAAAAATTTTCAATAACAATTTAATGATGCAGCCTTCATTTCTCTGCTATTTATTTGCATTTTCATTGATTGGTTATTTCTTCAACATTTCAAACAATTTCAGGTAATATAAAGGGACAAAAGACTTTTGGGTTCCATCAATTTCAGTATAATGGTTATGAAAATAAATTTCAGTGCATGAAGAGAAAACAGAAATGAACAAAATAGTTGAGATTCTTGATGAAAAATAATCAATGTACATTTGTATATCTGTGTTTACAAATCTGATAGTATCTCTTTAGAAGTTACAAATTGGTAATCTGTAAATCGTTGCTTCACGTTCGAGATTGAATGATGAACAGCAATTACTTGCTATGGAAGTTAGTAGTGCTCTTTGTACTTCTCTGTTAACGTGCTGTTTTATCAGAGAAATAGCATAATCCATAAGCTCTGACTCGCATGGCAATGTGAGAGGTCCATCAACAGGCAATCCAAACTCTTCTTCTGCAATGTCAAATAGCTCTCTGATAATTTCATTGTTAAGATATTCCAAAGGAAGTAGAAAGCTTTTTTTATCTGAAGAGTAAACAACAAAGTGGCCTTTCTCAGCTATTGATGATGTACTACTGCAATTACTACTTGTATCTGTACTGCAGCTTCCTTTTCTCTGTGGGGATGAAGTTCTTTTTCTTCTAATAGCAGCCATCTTCTGCCATTTTCTTGTCAATTTCAGGAGCTTCTTGGTGCTGATCATCTTGATATATAATCTAAAAAGTTGAAATTTTGTGAGAAAAAAAATGAAGAAAGCTTTAGATTTTGAAATGGAATGTTGATTTGGTGATGAGTAGAATGCCAAAGAAATAGACTGATTATGTACGGGTAAAGGTACAAAATCACCACTAACGTTTGTGTCCAGGAGCACTTAAGCCATTAAGGTAATTTTAGGGACAATTAACTGTTATTTTATGTTTCTTCAGTCATATAAGCCACTCATTTAACAGCAGTCATGAACACCGTTTGTTTTGAATGATGTGGCAATTTATGTAGGAACCATTGATAATAAAATAATAAAACGTGGCAATTTATGTGGTACTGTTCATCGTCTTCTTCCCCATATTTGGGACCCTAAAAATAGTTTAAAAGAATATTCAATTTTTTTTTTATTCGCATCCCGCCGAGAATAAGGTTGGCTTGGTTATTCACTTTCACTAGCATCATATTAGCAAGAAAAAAAACTAACAAAATGATGATAAATTTAACCGGATGCAAGCTTGAAAGTGTAAGGTTATGGAAGAGACGATGGACCTTTCCTGGAATCTTTATCATCCAATAACTTCTAACCCTCTTTTTTCTTGGCTTACAACCAATTAAAATGCTCCACCTTATGAAGTCATTTAAGAAAATTAACAAAACTAAATGGATAAAAATACTTGGCACTTGCAAATTATAAAGAAAACACAAGAATTGCCCAAGAAGTACGGAAACTCTTTTCAAATTTAATTTCTGAAAGTTTACACTATGTTGGATAAAGAAAATCACGGACCTAATTTATGTTGGTTTCTTTTCGAATTCCTTCTATGCGAAACATGCATAAGAAGCATCACAGGCCTTGTACAAATCACTGCAAACACACTAGATCTTTATATTCAATAAAGCTAATTAAAAAAAATGAGAGTGAGAAGAACAAAATAAAAGGATAAAAGATATAAAATGAGAATTTTATAGCAGGATTCATCCACACTTGTGCTC
>CANYLF013256250.1:0-11163 GCA_948193215.1 Bocquillonia castaneifolia
ATAAATATGAATCCTACATGAGTAATTGAGAAAACTTCTTTGAATCTCTTTCAAATAAATAAGGTGCTTGTATTTTGCCATCAATATACTTTAATTTGGTCTTTAAACGAGGCCAACTAAAAGATAAGCAATATAAGACTTTGCACCATAATCATTATCATCACCATAAACTCTTCTAAAAAACGAGAACTATAAAATTAGAATAATAAAATCACAATAACCCATATAGGATTTTGTTAAAAACCATGAATTGTGTACATAAATGGATTGTTAAATTCCATCATGTCAAACATAACCTAAAATTGGAAAATTTAGGCTCAAATTTGATATGCAAAAGCAAGATGGTATTTAGTTTCATTCAATTTAAATATTTTATTGATTAAAAATGTTGTATTGTTTATTTACGGTATAAATATTTTTCTTCCATTACAAACACACGATTAATCATAACATATATTACAACCCATGGGCATGGTTCAAGTGGTAAAACCACTTGGACTTGTAGGTTTTACGTCTGGAGATCGAGAGTTCGATTCTTAGGACCGCATGGGAAGAATGTGCTTTCAAATAGAACTCACTCAACCAGGAATAGTAGGAGCTCCAAATGGGACTTTGAATACGGTGAAGAAAAATATAAGAACGTTAAAATCAAATCAGTTAGAAAAAAATATATTAAAATCAAACAAATTATTCATGTAATCGATCGTATAGAGTCTTTTTAAATACAACATAATAGTTCCAACATTTATAATTTATTTACGGATTTGTTTGGTTGAATTCCGACAAGAAGAAAGAATTCATTTGCAAATGAACTTCATTTGCAAATGAATTCCATAAAAAATCAAGAGTGTGAAATTTAAAGGTATTTTGATCAAAATAAAAATATCATCCCTTTAATTTAATGCTCTTTGTAAATTTCATCAAACTTGATGGATATTGGTTTATATGATATTTAAAAATTAGAATTTCAAATGAAATTGATTTAAACCAAATATAAAAAATTTAGAATTGTAAATGAATTTCACAAATTTTGTAAAATTTATTTATACCAAACAGACCCTAAAAGTTTTAGATTTCGATATCTAATGAATTAATTAATTGAGATATTAAAATCAAAATCATTATATTTGATTCAAGTATCTAATTCTAATTTTATTTATCTAATTAGAATAAATCAATACCAGTATATTCTACTTACTATTGAAAGATTAAAAAAACAAATTAACTTTTCAATCCATCATTGGAAGAAGATTAGTAAAAAAAAAGAAATAAAAGCACACTTCCATTATTTTCTTACAAAAAAAAAATTCCCAACACAACACTGGACAACAAATGTCTGCTTCTAGACAGTCACAGACATGCTACAGCCTACTTAGTAAGAGTAGTACGGGTAACTGGAAGCCATTAAAACACAATCTATCAATACTGTATATGTCCACACCAAAGAATATAACCGCTCCGTGAATAACACGCGCTATAAACTGAGAGTGGTTGGATCTGACTAAATCTTATTTAAAATACACTGTCTGATTTATCCAACTCAAGCCCTCCTTAACTATACAAAGACATATCTCACACGCGTCATTTGTCCCACTCTCTTTGTATTGACTTTCACTATTCCACTGCCCTCTTCTGCTTCAAACAAAGCTTGCCCCTTTCATCCCTCTCAGAGAGATACTCAAGCTAATTACCAACTGGGTATCAATATTTAAGCATAAAGTTGTGTTCTTTTCTGTGTATTTATATTTATATTTATATATACACACACTTATAGTAGTGGCGGAGGAAGAGAAAAAGGGTCAGTGATTTTGGTGTTTGATTGATTGATTGGTTGGTTTCAATGAAAGGAGAAGGGAAAATGGTGATGAAGTCTAAAATGAAATGGGTTGGTTTAGTTGGTTTAGTTTTGTCTGCTCTTTCTCTTTTTGTACACTTTCTTCTCGCTAGATTTACTGAAGAGGGCATTGCTGATTATCAGTCTTCTATTACTATCTTCTCTTGGAGACCTGTCTTTGAGATCAATGCTGAATTACCCAAAACTGTAATCTTTCTTCGACACCCTTTTGTGAATAAACTTTTTTTCTTTTCTGTTCTTATTTCTTTGATGGTTAATTTGTTTTCAAAGCAGTGTTTCTTCTATTGCATATGGGTGTTACTAGTTAGTTTGTTGTGAAAGATTAAATCTTTGTCTTATAAATTTTTGATGCTGTATCAATCTGTTCATGAATTACTTATTTTTTTTTAATCTTGGCTTTTCTTTTTTTGTTTTGCATGGATCTAATGAAGTTATTCAATGAAACTTATATGGATTGATTTGGTTGTTTTTTTGAATTATTTAAACTTGTTCTTTGTTTCTGTCTTATTATTATTTTGTTTTGTTTCGTTCTGTTGTGGATAATTGCCATGATTTTGAGTTAATAGAATTGTCCAGTTTTCCATTCATGTGCTCAACTTTGTTTAGTACAGTATAATTTGTGGACCATTTGGTCTCTGATTGATCTAGGAAACTATTTTTTTGGTGAGTTACTATGTGTTTATTAATTTAAGGATTATGGTTTTTCCATGAACTCCTGTGATGCAGAGTCCATTGTACAGAAGATTATGGGGTCCAGTAAGGCCTCTCCAGTCTTTGCATCCCGATGCGAATCCTAGAGGATATTATGCTGGTTAGCTCTTGCCTTGTGTTTATTTTAGTGTTATAAATCTATGCATTGCAGAGGACTTGAGTTTGTCAGATTTACAATTTCAGAGCTTTTCTATTTACACAGTTACTAAACTTATCTTGGTTTCATTATTTGTGCTTAATGGGACTTGTAATTTATAACTTGAAACGCATGAAAGCATGGAAATGTGGAATTTAGCAACAGGTTCCCATATCAGTTTGTTTCGCAGAGATCAGATAGAAATGCTCAGTAGGTTATTTCTGCAAAAAACAATTGGTTCTTGAGCTTGTTAGGAGCTGCTACAGCAAAGAAACATTATATTTGAGCAGCAATTGTTTTCAAAGGAGTACTATTTTAAACGCGAGATGGATTTATGATATAAGCATCATTAAACTCTGATGCCATTATTAGAAGCTTGTTGAATTTATTGAACTTACCTAATACTTGACATTTGTTGATTCTTCCTAGTAATAGTGTATCCAAAGATACAAAACTCAAAAAGGTTAAATGTATAGTGATTCGTGACAGACTAACTGGATTTTTTTTTATTATTTTGTATTTTCTGACATTATTACGTTAGTAGTATCTTATGCTATTTCTAATGCTTGCACTGCATTATTGCATTATTTAATGGTTAAGAGTTCGCACATTTTTTTTTTTGCCTTTCCAAGGAAAATATAATTTCGTATGTTTCCTCCAACAGTCTAAGATTATTGCATGAAGTTTGTATGACATTGATCCTTTTGCACTACCGATACACGTGACAGATCCCAAGCCAGTATCAAATGGATATATCTTTGTGAGAATACAAGGTGGTTTCCATGAAATTAGGACTTCGGTGAGGATGACAGATTCATTTGCTTTTTTTTTTTTTTTGATATGGAGATTATAAATAATGGTTTTGAAGATATTTACATGTTATTGATGTTTTAGATATGCGATGTGGTCGTGGTTGCTCGGCTTCTTAATGCTACATTAGTTGTTCCTGAGATCCAATCAACTACCAGCAGCAAAGGAATCAGGTGACATGAATTGTATTTTATTGGTGCAATATTGACTTTTTTTAAAACTCTTTTCAGTGGAAAAAATAAATCATAACTTGTTGGTATTGCAGCTCTGAGTTCAAGAGTTTTCCATATCTTTACAGTGAGGATCAGTTCATGGCAGCTCTAGTAAAAGATGTAAAAATTGTAAAAACCCTTCCAAAAGATCTTAAAGGGGCAAGGAGAAAGAAGAAGATCCCATCATTCAGGGCGTCTCGTTCAACTTCACCGTATTTTTATTTGCATCAAGTTCTTCCAGTACTCAACAAGCATGCAGTAGTTGAATTGGTGGTGTCTGATGGGGGATGCTTGCAGGTAATGACAACCTAGGCATGAGCATCTGTTTTATTTATCACTTAGTTTAGTTTAGGTATTAAACTGGCTGGTTTTCCTTAATAAATCCCTTAGCAAAGTAGCATAACTCGTACCCGGACTTCCTGTACTAGTTGTTCTTCATTTGAGTTCCAAATATGTCAATTAAGTTCTAGGGTTGTTCCATCCACATCAGGTCAATTGAGTTCTAGGACCGTTCCATCTAAATGAGGTCAAAATTTTATGAGGTGGAAAACCAAGTGTCTTGGAGTATGTTGCCGTGGACATGAAAAATTTTGATATCCTTGTACTCTGATATTCTAGAAGACTTGGACTAAAACTATTCTGACAGAAGTGTAGGGTGGATCTCTCCTGCTGGTTAAATATTCACTTGAATTATAGCATCTTCCACCTCAATGGGACCGAGTACCTAAGAGATTGAAAAGTAGAAGTCTAAAACTAATTCTACAGATTGGATTTTTGAGGTTATGTTGGACTAACAAATCCTTCTCCCTAGAGTACAACTGCAAAATTTTGGGAAGGAAAAATTATTTAAATAAAAGAAATTGTGAAGTTCAATAGACTTTAATATGTATGAAGTGGAAATGGCAACGTGTCTGCATTTTTCAATTGTCTCTACTATTTATATGATCTTCTAGAATAATTTCATAAAATATGTGTTCCTGCTTCTGTGGCATACAGGCATATATTAGAAATGGTATCAATTGTCTGTGATTTACTATCAACTGAGTCCATAATGGGCTAAATTGAAGCCTATAAAAAAGACTAGCGCTAGCCATGGGAGTAGTTGGACCTTAGCTATTATATGCACTTCATTGTTTTCACACTTCAACAATGTGGAACTCTAACAAAAGGAATGAAGTATGGCTGATCATGCTTTGTGCTGTTTTCTATCCTGAATGCTGCATTTAACTGCTTTTGTGTTTGGCTCATGTTTGCCTTTTGTTTTTACTGTGTAAAAAAAGAAATATTCTTGTAGCTGGTCTTGCCGGTTGAAGGCTATTGGAATTCTTGTTGTTTGATAATTGATTTCTTGTTTATCAATTTTGGTTTTTGATTTAATGATTATGTGTTATCATGTCATCATCTGGTGAGAAAATATCACTGTCTTAACTTGTTCTGCTTTAGGCACTCCTTCCACCTCAGCTTGAAGAGTATCAAAGGTTGAGATGTAGAGTTGCTTTTCATGCCTTGCGGTTTCGAGAAGAGGTCCAGGAACTTGCAACTAAAATTTTGCATAGGTAGACGAGTACTCTTAATATGATGTGTTACAACTTCCTTTCACATTTCTCTCCTTTATCTATATTTTCTCATCTTATTTTAGGTTAAGGGCTACCGGAAGGCCATTTATAGCCTTTGATCCTGGGATGACAAGGGATGCTTTAGCATATCATGGCTGTGCTGAACTCTTCCAGGTACCAGTGCCAAACCCAGATCTCATGATTTCTCAAACATTTTAACAATCAGAACATACCTGGTGTTGATTGTGTATTGTGTATTGCGTATTGGAGCTCTTCCCAAGGATGTGCACACTGAACTCATTCAGCACAAGCGAGCCTGGATGATCAAACGTGGGATTATCAAGGAAAAGCTTTTTGTAAATTCTGTGGAACGACGCCTTAATGGTTCATGCCCGTTAATGCCAGAGGAGGTAATGGCCTATTTCAGTAATAGCTCTTCTTGGCATGATACTGCACATATTTAAAACATATATAATTCTCAAGTTGTGTATTATAGTCCTGCATAATGCCATTGTTTGTGTGCCTCAATTTGTTGGGCAAGTATGTATGAAGAGTCACTTTATCATCCAAGCATTGGGGGTGGCTTTAATCCTCTATTCAGTAGAGAGAGTACATTTAGCCTTAAAATTTCATCATCTCATTATAATAACAGGATCAGCATTCCATTTTATGTAATTCAAATCTGTGATTGAATCATGCACGAGTTTGTTGAAATAATCTTAATGCCAAAAGAAAAGGAGAAAATGCTCAACTCTGCTGCTCCATACATAACCCTGGATGTCTTTCGAAAGACGGCTCATTCAAAAATTAAATGAATAAATGATAAGCAGGCTTTTGATCTAAATTACATGGTCTTTTGCAGGTTGGTATTCTTCTCCGTGCATATGGATACTCATGGGATACAATTATATATGTTTCTGGTGGAGAAGTTCTTGGTGGCCAAAGGACATTAATTCCTCTTCATGGAATGTTTGAAAATGTTGTTGATAGGACTTCCCTCAGTGCAGGGTGGGAGCTCAGTAGAATTTATGGTCGCGAGGTTGACCTTGTTGACAAGTATCCTAAAACTCCACCTTCTGCTGTGGAAGAAAAGAAAGTTGATGCATGGAAAAATGCAGGTCCACGCCCTCGTCCACTTCCACCTCCTCCAGCTCGGCCTAAATCATACAACATTGAAGGTTGGTGGGGTTGGGTTGCAGAGAGTGATAATGAGCCTGAGAGCACAGTCATTGAGTTGAGGACTAATGCCCATAAATTGCTATGGGATGCGATTGACTATGTGATTTGTGTTGAAGCTGATGTGTTTTTTCCTGGATTTGATCGTGATGGTAAAGGGAATCCAAATTTTGCCAGCTTGGTTATGGGGCATAGGCTATACCAATCTGCTTCATCTAAAACTTTTCGATCAGACAGGTAATATCCGGCAGACTATCATGGATGCATGGATAAGCTTACCAACTCGTCCATAAGAAAGCAATTTACCGTTTGTCCTCTTCCAATATAGCTATTTCACCGTCCCTTTTATTTTCCCTGAATCTGGACTTCATTTTAAATGCATAATTGTTTTTTTGGACCTTAAGTAACATAATGAATTGGTTAAATAGTATGTTTAGACTTAGCTACTTATCGGTCCAATCAAAGCATTTACATCGGTTACCAAGTACTTGCATCTAGAGGTTGTGAGCATGACTAAAAATGTCTCGTGATTTGTTTGATTCATTTATCTAGTAGTGTTTCTGTGTCTTTTTTTTTGTTGTGTTTCTTAACTTCTGTTATTCTTTGTGGCAGGAAAGAAGTTGCCAAGCTTTTGGAAGAAAACAGAGAACACTTGTATCAAGCAAACAATACTTGGCTGACATCGATACGAAAGCATCTGAGAAGAAGTTTAATTGATGGATTAAAAGAAGCATCTACAAAATCCAAGCCATCATCTTTTCTCTCGCATCCAGTTCCTGAATGCTGCTGCTCAAGATATGATCCAACTGAAACTTCATTGCATGCATCAAGCCCTTCAGCTCGGGCACACATTGAAGCGGCTCTTGGAGTTTCGCATCACTGCCCTAAATGGATGGATGGTGAAAAATTGTTCAGGTACAAGGACAAAGAAGTCGAGGAGGATCGCGATGAAGATGTTTCCTCTTCTTCAGGATCGTTTTTCAAGGATAGTGGAGATAAAGCAAGTGGAGGTGGAGAAATAAACAAAGAAGAAGCTCAATTGGAAGACCAGGAAGAACTCGAGGGTGCAGAATAATAAGAGCTCCCCAGATTAGATGCAGTAGCAGTTTCATTTCTGTCCATGACCTGTGAGTGGCTATGAGTGAGACTATTCTTCTTGAAAGAAAAGCAAGTTTCATTCACTGAATTCGAGGAAGACTGAATGATTCTTCGACTAAGTATTGACGGGGAAGAGTAAGTTATGGATTGATAGTAGCTGGAGAACTCAACAGCCCAAGTCTTCAATTTCATTGGCTCTGGTATGATTCCTGGCAACTTTTCGGGGAAATAGATTTTTATACATGAAAACCCCCCAACCAATTTTGAGTAGGCTAGGGTGCTCCTAATGAAATCTCTGTAGAAAACTCTTTCTTATTTTTTCCTCCCTCAGAGACACATTATAGAATGTAATTGATGTAACATAGTTGAGCAGAAAAACATAGGTGACTAATTAATGGTTAAATATAATTATTTGTTTTTGTTCATGTTGCAGATTTGTCTTTCTGTAACACCTGAAATGTCATGTTACTTAAATCTACATGTACAGCACTGATTCTGAGGCGCTCTTAAATTACCACATTAAGATGTTCCTGTTGCTGACAATGTTTTTGGACTTCTAATTGAGGTTTATATGAAACACTTGCATAGATCATGGTTCATTTGGACCCGATCTCTATGATAAGTGGATCCCCGATATCTATGATAAGTGGGATCCATGTGTGAGACCTGCCTATGAGGTCTATTTTATTCCGTTTTAATTGATGTGTTGCATATAAAGTTGAAAGAATACGCATTGGTGATGTACGTATAATTTCTTAGGATCCTGAAGTGAAATTAACCTTTACTTAGCCTTCATTTGATACAATTAATGTCAATGATAAGGTGAAGCTATAAAAATTATAAGGGTACCATCAGATTGCAAATGGTGTTAATTTTGACTTGGAACTTTCTTTTCTTATCTTTTCTTTTTGTTTTGTGTGCGTGCAAAAGTTGGTTCTGGCCATGTAAAGGACATTTCCTAGCAATTACTCTACAGAAAGTGCTGGGAATATGAACTCCACTCAAGTCAAAAATACCAACTTGTTTAACAAATAGCAATCAGGTCAATAGCATGTCACAATCTTTCCCTTATAAACGTGACCAACAAGAAATATTTTGGCATATAAATATGCCAAATCGGTTGGTAAGAGAACTCATCAACATTAAGTAATCAAAACTGAGCAGCTACTACTAGTAGAGTTTACATAGCAAAAGTGTGAGTAATTAAGGTGACAATATTAATTGTGCATAACTTAAGGAATTAAATAGCAGTCTTCTGTAACAAAATGAACATAGACAAGAAGGCTAGTTGGGTTGCACTCTTTTGGAAGTGGGTTTCTTCGTGCTTCGATGAGCCAGTCGGACCGTCTGCGGGTGCTAAAAATCCAGCACCCTTAACTCCGGAGGCAGCAATAGCAGCAGCGGCTAAGCATTTCTCTTCTGCCCACAAGGTCCATATTGGCGGCTAGTAGTAGTGGCAAAATATTCAAGTATGTTTAGGGAAGAACAACCATGTCCAAATGGCAGCCCTGCAATTGTTGCAATGAATTCCTTTTGATTATTGCACTACCCTTTGACATTTGCAACCCTATATGCATGTTCAAGGGACTAATCATGGCATACATATATTTCATTATTGGACTAATAAGCATATGTACTCGATCAGAATTAGTCCAATAATTGTGCCTGTACAATTTGATTTGTGTTAAGATATAGTAAATTCGGTACATTGTTTTGAAGCTGTATTTGTCCATGTGATTTGTGAATTAAATAATTGCAATAATAATACCGATGAAATTATTTCACTCCCTATTGCCCTCTATTATTAACAAAATGAATTGCTATTTTATTTTATTTTTTATTGCATATGTAATTATTTGTATGTATTTTTTTATTACATATTTTTTATTCTTCTTTGAAAATATAAAAATATTAAAATTGATAATGCATCATTCTATATTTTTTTAATTTTATAGATTTTTATTTTTGAAATTATTTTCCTTTTTTCTTTATATATAAGAATAGCAATGAGTAGGGTATGGGTTGGGTATTATTATATCCGTACCTGTACCATAAAATTATACTCGTACTGATACCTTAGTAGGTAAAGAAAATTATACCTATATCCGAACCCATAGGGTTTTAGGTAACCCATAGGTATTTAATTATAAAATATTTATATAAATTTAACACTAAAAGTTAAAAGTATTATGCATCAAACTAAATAAAATAACATTAAAAAAATATATAAATAAAAGAATCTATTTAAAAATACTAAACTAAAACATAGAAATTTTTTCCAAGTTTCAAAACTTAACTAAATTCAATTATAGAAGCAATAACATTACTTATCCCACTTAAAACAATTAGTTATTTCAATATTTTGATAATTGAAATATAATTGCGCTAACTCAAATTATTCAACACACATATGATAGAATCTAAAAAAAAGAGAAAATTAATAATTAAGTGTATGTATATATCATAATCATAAAAAAAAAAATATTAACCCTATGTTATAGATAGAGAACTTGTGTATTTCACCTAATTAAATATGTTATAACGTGGGAGTAAAAATAATATATACACATATATCATACTTTAACCTTCCGCATCAACATCATCAACATCATCATTATCATCAATTATAGTATAATCATTTGTAGCTATTATTCATTAAATTAAAAGATAAATAAATATATGGGTATGGTTATGAGTATGAGTAAAACCCATTAATTTAATTAGGGTATGAGTATGAATATGGGTAGGGTAATGCATTATCCATATCATACCCTATCTGTTAAATTTTTAAAATATGGACCATACCTGTATCCATTACCCAATCCAACCAATATTACCCTGTTTGACCAATAGGTCAGGTGGGTGCTCATGAGTAAGATGCATTTTATCATCTCTGTTTATATATAAAGAAATATATGAAATGTGCTAGTTATTCTCAGAAAATATAAAAACATTTAAAATGATAGTCGAAAAGTTTTTTTTCTTTTTGCCATTAAAGTGAATATCTTAAAAAAAATCTCATGTATTCATATTTCACTCCTTTCATGAACACGAGAATGTTAAAAACAATAAATATTAAATCATCCATCTAAACTATATGTATAACACCGAAAATGACACATATTGATAAAAAGAAATTAATCAATAATAAATTAGAAAACCAAAAGCAGTCTAATTAAAAAAGCCTTTTGTACTAAAAAAAAAATACACTATATATATTCAATAGCACAATAGTGAGATTATTAAATAATTTGAGAATTGAATATCAAAGCCGATCGATTTCAGTGTGACAATTCTAGTTCTATGGTTTGAAGCCGTTTCTGAACTGATTTGAAACAAATTTCAACTCTAGTTTCTTGATTTATTAGACAATTTGATTAATGTTTATTTAATTTATTAAATAACTTTTTTTTTTGTAATTTATACATATAAAAAATATCTTTATTTTTTAAATTTATTTAAATATTGAACAATAATACTTTATTTCTCAAATCTCAAATCATTTGATTATTTTCATTATTATGACACTAAATTAAATTTTAAATATTTAATTTAATAGCACGATGGTAGAATTCTTAAATAATTTGAGATTTGACTCACTTTTTAAAA
>CANYLF013257812.1:0-15898 GCA_948193215.1 Bocquillonia castaneifolia
GAATCTTGGAGTATTTATAGTGTTCTTATGGGCGACGTGTCACTTTGGAGGGTTGCCAAGTGTCTTAGTAGGGTTGTGAAAGTGTTTAGTGTGACTTGCCTTTAGGCTTTTATTAGACTCTTGGGCCTACTCTATCAATACTTAAATTATTAAGTATTATAAAAAAGAAAATTATATTACAATTAATTATAATTTCAATAGTCTGTCCCTGATCCAACAAGTAAAATGTTGATTAAAAACATGTGGCGCATTTTATTATGATAGCATTAGCTAATAGGTTTAGAGCATGTCCAAGGGGCTCTGTAAAAGTGATTTTTTCTTTCTTATACAGAGTTGAGATGAAAAATCAAAATCTAATGGACTCTTTATTTTAAATAATAAAATTTACAGAGTTGTTCTGACTCTATATAACTACAGAGCCAAAATCACTATTTATCTCAATTATTTACTCTAGTAAAACTTTAAATATAATATCTTTTTTTTTATTCTAGTAAAACTTTATATTTTTTTACATACAGTAAAGTAAACAACTTTAAAAAGATAAAAAAATAAATTAAAAAAAGATAAGTTTAAAAAGTCTGTTGGTTTTAGATAAAAATTTAAACTCTTTAAATAAAAATATCCTCTTTAAATAAAAAAATATGTTCTGTACTTTTAAAGAAAAGCATTGGAGATGCTCTTAGTTTATTTAGACTATAAATATCAATAAGAACATAATATTTTTTTAGGTTATATATAATGATATAATTAGAAACTTATAAAATTATCTAACACTTTTAACATTATAAGAAATTCTAGAATATATTATATATACATAGACATATTAAAATATTGTCTTGAAAATTTCTCTCTAGTAATTAAAATGTTTAAAGTATTTATTTAATAATTTATAAATTATGGAGTTATAGAATTATTTTTTTTATGGAAGAGTAATAGAATTATTAAGTATACAATGTTTTAATGAAATTGGTTACTCAAAAATTTAGTAATTAATAGGAATTATTAATTTGTCAAGTAGGACAATATTTCTCATTCTAAACTATTTATCTGTTTAGGAAATTAAGAAGTTCATTATTTTTTTTTGCTTTTATATTCAATTATTTTACATTTATTATTATTGAAAGTTATATTTTTCTTTTCAAACTCGTTAGTATTAATGATCATATAAAAGATAAATTAGTCATCACTATGATTTTTTTATAAAAATAATAATTTTTCAATAATCTTCTTTTGGAATTTACCCTTATCCAAAATGAAAATGACAATTAATTTGAAGGAAGAAAGTAAATATAAGAGTGCAGGCTACATAAACGTTAAAACCTCAAAGCAAGAGCCGGTGATTTTGGAGCTGAGATACGTTTCCTCTCTTAGCCATGCATGCATTTTTTTTTTCCTCGCGAACTGTTGCCAATGCCAATAATGTCAAAGAATGGGTGAGAATAAGGATAATATTGAAGATGGAATGCGTACGAAACGAAACACGATCACTTTATGGATATGGCTTCATGTTGATTGGCATAATAATTGGTTTAAGTTTGAATTTGGTAGTATGTATTAAGATTCACGGAAATTTTTATACTCCGTATACTAAAGTTACCTGTATTTTTTTATACATTTTTATTAGATTTGTTTCTTTATGTCTAAAATATTTATATTTAATTATTACATAAAAACTATCAATTTAATAGACTATATTCCCTCCATTTCAAATTAATTGTCCTTTGAAAAAGGACATGTCCATATAACAATTGATAATAAAGGGTTTGAAAAGAAAAATACAACTTCCTATAATATTTTCTCCGTTCTAAAAAGATAGGCAGTTTTAAATATTTTTTTTTCCCAAATTAGGGACAATAATTTAATGCACAAAGTGATCAAATATCATATATATCCTTATTTATTGTAATAGCGGACTTCAATTTTAATGTTATTTTCAAGGAATTAGTTCATTAAATGAGGGTAATAGTGACTTTTTCTTAGTAAATTAATGTATTTTACCTAGTAAAATTAACTTTCTTAATATTTTTGTTAAGTTAAAAGTGTCCATCTTTTTGAGACAGAAAGAATAATAAATATGAGAGAACTGAGAATAAAAGTAAAAAAAAAAAAATTCATTGATTTCTTAAATAGACTTGTTTTGAAACAAGAAATGAGCATGTGTTTTTGACTCATTGCTTAAAAATCCAATAAGGACGTGTAAAGAGAAATTAATATGAGCAGTCAAAATTTACTTCAACCACAGACATAGAACCTCGTCATTATCATAGTCAAATTTAGTACTAGTAATCGACTCGAGATTTGTCAAAATCATTATCACTAAAGATGTAGAGTCAAATGCTGGTGACTCAAAAGATAAGACCATAATAAATAAAGTTATAGAGATAGCAATATCACACATTTTAGTACAGTATCTACTTATCGCTCAAGCAAAAAAACAAATGCCCCATAAGAGAAGACCTAGGCCGGTAGAAATCTGAATAATCTATAAGATTTGTGGGGTCCTCACTCTTGTTCTGTTTCTTACCTATTTGTTTGATAAGGGACACGATAATATTTGCTTCAAGATGCATGCAACAACCCCACTACTACGTTTTTTTTTTCAAAAAAAAAAAAAATTTCTTTTCGTTCAAAGGAGCTAAAAGGTCGGTCTTCTACCACTGGCCTAAAGCTCTAGAATCGTACCATTTTGTTAACAATGATTAAAACAATAGAGCGCATCTTCCTCAGTGTGATCCTTATTCTCCTAACACAGGATCATCGACTCAAGATTCTTTTTGAAAAAAAGATTTGCTAAGCTATTTTCACTATCAAATGAATGGTAAATTCTGGTAATCAAGAAATTCAGCAGTCATGGATGCTGAGTTTTAACTTCCTCATTGTCTCTCTAACAGAAGGAAAATATGGCATTTGATTTTTTTTTTTTTCCAGTTGTTTTAAATTTAATTATATAATTGGTTTTTTTTTTTTTAAATGTACTTCCTTTTGCCCCTTGCAATGATACTTGCTGGGGGCAATCATATGCCTAAAGGAAGTGCATTCTTAGCTGAAGGACTTTTACAATCACAACATTCTTTAGGGCATCTCAATGTCAATGACGTGGCCACTAACCAAAGGTCAACCTCCATTAATGGTTGTTCATGGATTTAAAGGTGAAATGTTCTTTTGGGAGTCAAATGGACTACACAAGAGGAGTCCTCAATTTCTTCCTATGTTTACAACTCATGAATTTGATCAAACAGTTGTACCCACTTGAGGTTGAGGATATTATAACAGAGAGAGGCTCTAATCTTTGATGGACTTGAGAGAGAAAACAATGAGCAAAAGCAGAATCTACTAATCATTTATACACTATAGAAAACCATAAATTTCCCCCCACCTCTAGTTCTTCGATCTTTGCTTTGTCTAAAGCATAATGACAATAAAGGAACAGGGTGTTTGAAATTTCAATGTAAGCCCCCCTGAGATATTGGAAGGAAATGCTTCGTGGATCACAGTACAAACAGTATAAAGGAGGAATCGTGAACCAATCAATTATATGTTAACACATTATCACACGTTCCATTTTTTCCTGATAAATATTAAAATATTATAATAAAAAGCGACATCTCTCCCACTTTAATGACGTGTTAATTTCTCCTTTGATTGATTCATGATTCCACCTAGGACCATGTCCATCCACAATTTCCCCGAAAATAAAGTTGTGTGGTCAGTGATCAATGATCAACTTAGCATAGCATCAAAAGAAATAAATTAGCCTTTGAGCAAAGAATAGTGTGTCTGTGTCAGAATTCGGCTTCTACCTGGTCAAAAGAAGCTTGAATTGAAAAGAACCTCCTGATTTATTTTTTCATGGTGGAGCCCAGTTGGTCAGAATCAACATGAACATCCTCCAACCAAACCAATATTTATTACCAATAAGAATCCATTCCGGAACCTCCAAAATTTTGGACACGCCTAGCCTACACTTATTCGCATATTCACCTGGCGTCTAGCATTGGACCTTTCAACTTTTAAACAACTGCAATCCAGGCACAGAACGTAGTGATGCATGATGCTCAATAACAAATAGCAAACAGAATTTACTTCTCTAGTAAGTGTTATCAACCATAATCTTTCACAAAAAAAGGCAACGCTATATCTAAAATCTGCAATAGGAGTATGGTTTGTTCACAATAAGAGAGGGATGGAAAGGTTTGTTCACAAACAGAGGCAAAGGCATCCTTTGATAGAAAAAATAAGATCATTCTTCTTAAACCTCTAGAACTTGTGATGTATTATTATATTAGTTTTTAAACCATCACCATTAAGATTATTACAACTCCCAACTTCGTAACAATAAATAACAGCAGCAGAAACAGCCTACACTATGCCATGTCACCTCTTTCTAGTGCATCTTACATTCTTTCAGTGATGCTCCATTGGCTATTGCTCAAAATAAGTCATACACCGAACCTGCCATTCCAGTCTCAAACCCCCTGCACTCAGGTTATTCAGTTAAAGTTTATCCAACAAATTTCAAATCCATGATCTAAGTTGATACAAACCAACAACATAGAAATGGAGAATTCGGCTCACTTGATTGTTTTGGATACGTTCAAACTCAATTTAGATTGAATTAACTAATCAAACGTGATAAACTCTCTATCTATAAAGAGATAGCAAGCAAACCAATATTATTGATTTCGTTTACCCTAAGATCTAACTTGATGTTTGCAATTAATTTTTGGAACTAGCAAGTTTAGCAATTAACCACTAAACCCTCTAATTATAATTAGATGAATGCTCAAACAACTTATGAACTAACAAGTTAATAGATCATTTAAGGTAGAATTGAATAATCAATAAGGAACACCTTAAAGATAATAGGCAACGCTTAGGGTTTTTGCATAAAGCAACAAAAATTTTATTAATTGAAATTATTAATTTCATCCAGCCCTTATGGCTCTTTATATAGGGCTTAAACAAAGTAATTCTAATCCTAAATAACAAGGAAAATTCGGCCAAACAAGCTTGGCTTGAAAGAAAAGCAAACAAAGATAGAAACCCTAATCCTAGTTGGAAAACTAAAACTGGCAGATTACAACACTAATATTGCGTCTCAATTACGACCCCTTTAGAGACCTCCAATGAAAAAGTATAAAACATATGAATTGTAGATCTTTAAGTCTTCTTTCTAACGCATTTTGAATCACCTCAATCCGAGTTGTATAGCAATAGTTATAGCCCGAGCAAGCTGATGTGCTCAGGAAATCCAATTTTAACTCCCCAATTGGATTTATGGATAAGTAGCCAATCCTTATGATTACGGTTTCGTCCAAACCTTGAGTTAACCCTTTGTAGATCGACTTTGTTAACCTTTGACTTTTGACCATTGACCACATGGTTGACTTTGACTTTGACTTGTTGACTTTCTTGACTTTGTAGAATTAAACTTATTAGATTGATGATAACATTATTGTCTTCAAATCATTGTCATCACTACTCAAAATATGCTCCATAGTCATTGGTTCATTGCTTCATACCTTGGATCACATTATAAATTCAATCATGAGCTTGCTCAAGGAGTTTGCAATTTATTACTTGTTCATAACATATATACTCCTGGAATGCTGCCAACACAGTGAATAAAGACTTCTATAAGGAGAAAGAGAAAGCACAACATATAGAATTAACTAAGCATCCCAGTGATTAAACAAGATCTCTAAAACATAGCTGCAGACAGTGAGATACCATGATTGATGAAATTTACAGTGAAGAAGCAGATAATACTAGTCATGGAGCCAACCGAACAATTTTCCAAACTTGTGTCCCATTTATCTCCTCAGGAACATACTGCAGCCTGCAAAGAAAACATACAGACATGCTATAATAGCAACAAGGGCAATTCCTTTAAAATAAGCAAACAGTCCTAAACATCTCTTCCTGAATGTAAATCCCTCTTACTGTCCCCAATTTTCAAAATTTTTTCTGTAAATAAGTCCATTTTCCCTGTTAATTTGTCAGATAAATATTCCCAAACATTATGAATAAAACCTGCCCAATTAACAAAAATAAATACTGAAGCATGATTTGAATAGATCTTGGTCCAAATCCATATCTTCTCGGTGAAACTTGGAACAACCCATAGATAAATGAAAGAGAAAATGCAAAGATCAAACAGAACTCATCATTAGACCAGGAAGCACTAAGACCCGGATTCTTAACCCATTGTTATGCTACCTATCAATATACTTTTAACAATTCAATAACCCAAAGGCTAGGATCTATTATTTGCTGATCAGAGAATGCCCAAAGGCTGCTGGATGAAAATACCTGTCATGTAAGCGAGACTGCTGTCCTTGCCAAAATTCAAAACGTTTTGGTTTCAGCCTGTATCCTCCCCAGTGTTTAGGTTTTGAGATCAAACTTCTGCACTCATCAGAATCCAGAGAAGTATTTAATCAATACTTTCTCCCAAGTAGCCAAGAAGTTATTCCTCATTAAAATAAAACAGATGGAGAAACTGCAGATCAGGCTATCAGCAACTATATCAAGACTCCACAGCAGCCATTTCTTATAACTTAGAATCATGATACCCTTGGTGAAAATATTTTATTAAAAGGATAGTATATCAAACGATATCACATTTTTTTTAAAAATGCCTAAAGATGCTACCCTTTATTAAAGAAAGTAGAGCTTACACATTGGAGAATTTTTCCTCTAATTCTTCATATTGCTGGTATAGAACATGCCTTCGAGGAATCACTGTACTCTGGAGGAAGTAAGAAAATGATATCTAAGGCCTATATAAACAAGCAGTTTCACTCGTCAGATATTTTTTGATACACTGAAAGTAAATGCAACCTGCTTGCTAACTATAGCCCAAATTTGACTTCCTTGAGGGCGGCTATGTAAGTTTTGTTCAGATTCCTCATCCGAAACTTTCTGTACAGATCCTTCCACTCTTACCTAAAAGTCACAGTTGCTTCCTTGTTAGAAGAATGTACAGACTCTAGATAAACAAAACATTCCTCAATTACTGTTAACATATTTTTATAACTAAAGCATGATTAGTTGGATTCAAAATGACACCAGTTAGGCAGTTACAAAGTTCAAACACAACAGAATCTAGACAGTGGTAACGATACTTCTTTCTCCCCCCTATTTCCTCTCCGTGATTTACAAGTGAAGTTGACTAACGTTTTCACAAAGTTCGAACTTTGTTAAATTCAACCGCTGAATACTAAATGACATTCATTAAATTCAACTGCTGAATACAAAATGACATATTCACTGTTCTATGCTGTCAAGTGGCAACAACAGGTGACACCATTCAGCAACCAATTAATGATCCCCATTCCCATCCTCAGCTGCTTAATTATTCTCTCATATCCAAGGAGTTTCAATGTTGAATCTATACACAGCATTTGAGTTTTCTAATATGATCTATCTTGCTTGAACAAAAAATCCACCACTTGCTCTACACAGGTATCTTGGTAAACATCCAACTTCCTAGCTCGGACACTCAATTGAAAAGCACACAAGGTAAAAGCACTATCTAAATTTTTCTTATCCATATCTATTTTGGCCAAAACACATGGCAGAGGAAAAGCGTAGACTGTTACTCTATGCAAAGGTTGATCAAACTCATTTGAGAATCTTAGCATGTCTCATAAAAATCTGAGAGAGGAGAAGAGGGTTGTGTGTGTGCATGCACTAAGATCCTTGTTTTCAAATTGCACTAGTGTTTTTTATGCCTCTTGTCCCTTCCCACGAGAAAGGAGGTTGACAGAATTTACATATTGTTACATATCAAACACTAATTCCTATGCTTCACCAGTAATAACACTTGAACTATAAACATTAGGAAGTCTTCTCATAGTTCTCCATCTAATGTCAGCATGAAATATGCAGTACCTGCCAATTAAGACCATCCCAGTAAAAAAGAAGTGATGCTTGATGATTTTCAGATAATTCATGTGCCTTTCGGCTTTCACAATTGGTGTACCTAAACATGTAAAATTGCACCAAGATTATAAACCATCGTACAAACATTGAATGTACTGCCGCTGTAAGAGAAGCAGAAGAATTGTACAAACCAGACAAACCCATCCTTGTCAACACCTTTCAGCAGAACCATTCTTGAGGAGCTGTAGCAGAAATTAACATCACACATAAGGGAATTACCACCTTAATTAGTTCCAAACATGTGAACAAGAAACACGAATAACAAATCACGGGCAAGACAAACATTCAGAATGCAGGATTTCCACAAGAAAAACATAAGTTCATAAAGCAGGTTTAAAGTGACAAGTATTTTGAACAATTCATAGCCGAAAACATAGTGTTTTCATTCACAGAGATCAATATAGAGTCCAAGACTCCAAGGATTTTGACAAGAGAAAAAATAATTAGGAAATGTCATTATTTACAAAAAAGAACTAGTGACAAGAAAATTTTATTATAGATTTATCTTTATAATATATATGAATCTAGAATGCTAAAGCCTGAATGATCATTGTAGACTAATACACTTTCCAGAAATGTTGATGAGCATGACTTAAGAATCAAATTTATTATTCTGAATAAGATCCTGTGGCAGAAATTGATGTTTGCATTTGGAGAAAATATCTTTCCTTTATACTCCTATAATATCATCTTATACTCAAATTTTCATAGGAATCAATTTCTAGGTTAAATTATCAATCAAAAGAAACATTCCCAAATTTTACATTCACAAGCATCCAAGTCAATGTGCTTCCATGCGGTGACTATCTATTGCATGGAAACTAGCAAGTGAAAAGAAACTTACGGTTGTCCATCTTTTCCAGCGGTTGCTAAGGCCATAGCCTTTGGCTCCTTTAATCCAGCAGCCACAGCATCATCAAACCATCTGCGAAACTGCAAGGTAGGAGTTAATTTAATTCTGATACATGAAATTGATTTCTCACTGACCGCAACTTGAAAATGACAATCCTATTGTCAACTAACGGGCATCTAGGAAAATAACTGTATTAGCACCAACGTCATTGAGACCAACCTGATCAATGGGGTTAGCTTCTACCTGATCCTCAAGGAATTCGGGAGAAATATAGTTCTCCCGGAGAGATGATATATCAATTTGTGGAATTTTTCCAATTCGGACACACATAGAGGTGCTTGGATATGGTGAAAGATGAAGCTTAAATTTCTCGACAATAGATGGAGGAAGAAATCTACCACCTAGAAAGTGATGCGGGCCCGAAAATCTCTTTGCACGCAACCTTGGAGCAGTTAAAGAAACCTAAAAAATACTAAAGTTACAATAAGAAGATGGCTTGTTCCATTAAAAGAATAAACAGCTTCTTAAAATCATATATAAAGTCTTCTCTTCAGAGTTAGAATCTCAAGAGTTCATGTTATTAGAGTTTAAAGAAAGAATAAGTAAAAACCATCAGAAGATTACCAACATGTCCGGTTTAATTCCATCACCACCAACATCACCTTCTTCAACATGCCATCCAGATGGAATATCTACAGAGACAATAGCTGAGGACTTTCCTCGAGTTTGATTACACTTTTGCAAGTGAACCAACTTTTGGATTAGACCATCAAAAGGTGGTCTTGGAGTACCTGATTAATTTGAAGATGTTAAAGCTCAATTATATATAAGAATGAAAGAGGTTTTACCACTTTAGAAGCAAAGCTCAATTATAAATAAGAATGAAAGAGGTTTTACCACTTTAGCAGCAAGAAATTCATATTTAAATAAATTTCTTGTTGAAGAAATCCGTTAGCCTGGAGAGTGTTGGGTCACACACACACGTGAGTATATAAATGGTTGGAATCCATCTTTCACAAAACCAATTGGCTTATTCTAAGATTCAATCTACTCCACTTATATACCACAAAGCTCAGTTATAAATAAGAATGCAAGAGGTTAACACTTTAGAAACAAGAAATTCACATTTAAATAGAAACAAGAAATTCACATCACATTTAAATAGAAACAAGAAATTCTACTTCACTTATATAACACAACCAATTGGTTTATGCTAGGATATCTAATCTACTCCACTTATATTTTACAAAGCTCACAAGAAATTCACATCACATTTAAATAGAAACAAGAAGTTCTACTCCACTTATATACCACAACCAATTGGCTTATGCTAGAATCCAATCTACTCCACTTATATACTACAAAGCTCAATTATAAATAATATATAACACAAAGCTCAATTATAAATATGAATGAAAGAGGTTAGCACTTCAGAAACAAAAAATTGACATTTAAATAGAATCATAAATCCATGAGCCTGTAAATGCTTGGAGAGTGTTGGTCACACACGCACGTGTGGGTATATAAATGGGGTTGGAATCCATCTTGCACAGAACCAATTGGCTTGTGTTAGAATCCAATCTACCCCACTTATGTACCACAATAACTCTTATTATATATCCAATGTAGAATTACATACTTCAACACGTGTTAGCAAGGCACATTATAAGATCCAAAAAGAAAATAAGAGAATCTCAACTTTAAGCATTACCATCAAATACTTCCTTATACCTAAAATCTGAAAAAAATAAAAAGATATGAACAACCTTAACTTATCAAGAATTAACCAAAAATGGACTAAAGGCCAAGATTAGCTATTGCAAAAGAATGATTATACCAAAATTAATGATTAATATCCAACAAGAAATTCTTTGAACTGCTGCACAAACATGCAATATGAACTTGAAGAAAACAAATTTAAACTCTAAGCTAGTAAGTCCAAAATTACCCTGAGTAACCAAACCAGTATAAAGAGGTTTGGATTACGCTTAGGATAACAAACAAAAGGTTTGTATCCAAAATGATACAAATGGTGAGCCGCTACTAAACCATCACCACCATTATTCCCTGGACCGCATATGGCAAGTACTCGACTGTACTCGCTCGATTTATAAACCAGCCAAATCGCTCCAATTCAACAATAGCAATAATAATTTGCATTATATATATTTTCAATAAGTAAATACAAAATTAATTAGGATATCTAATTTACCTCTGATACAGAAGTAGCGACGCTTAGACCGGCTAATTCCCTGTAAATGTCGTTAGAAACATAAATTAAATTAAATTAATTAATTAGAACAAAAACGAAATGAAACTGTTAATGTATCAGAGGGTAACCATCAATTGATCGACGCTAAAACCGAGAGGTCCCATGAGAATCTCATCGACCTCAGCAGCTTGACGCTGAGTGAGGTAAGTAACGGAGGAGTCATCTGAATTGTGAATGGCTTGCATATCTCGAAGTGGAAAATGGATAAAATACAGAATTAAGGAGAGTTCACAGAGTTATCAAAACCCTAGCAAATAAGAGAATGCGATGTTAGGTAGCTGATTGTTGTAAAAAGAAAAAGGTAATTAGCTAGCGTATAATTATAAATTAGTTACCTGAGCAAAGAAGCTGAAGGTGGAGAAACACTCATGTAAGGTAATTGCGAGTAGTGGGAGAGAGCAATTGGGTGTAATTGAGCGATCGAGAAACACACATGTAATTGCGCAGTGTAACCATATTCTTCTTCTTTATTTTTGTACGTTTTTGCATCATCCAGTGCTGTTTCTTTCCCGCTATTTCTAGTTTGATTTAAAAGCGTGACCTCATTTTTATATATTTTTTCGCTTCTTTTTTCTTTTCTTTTCTTTTTTTTTTTACGTTCTTCCGTTAGGTTTTTTTTTATGTCCCATCTTTGAACTTCTCATTTGTCACTTTTAGTTCTTTTCTCTACAATTTTTCTTTTTCTTTTTTCAATAACCTTTTTCTTACAATTATTTTTGACAAAGAATTTAATCCACTAATAATTTTATGATTTTTAAAATTTGATTTAATAAAACTAGTAATAATAGCAAATAGTAACAGAATCAGAAATTTTTTTGAGCTTGGGTTAAACAAAGATTTTCCCACTAATAAATATTTTCATTTTTTTTGTTAAAAAAACCAGTACACCTTAAGCCTATAATTAAAAAAATTGATAGATCTTAAATCCAGAATTAAATAAAATATTATTTTTTGAAGTCCAATAGTTTAACCCACCACATCCCTTTCTTCCTTCCATCTTTCTCTCACCCTTAATCCCAACTAATGTCTCTTTTCAGCCATGACTCCACTATAACTACCCCTACTTTTTCATGGTTCATCTCCGGCCAGCCCCCACCTAGTTATGTCCCTGATAGTATATAGTTACTTCTATCTTAACATGTATTTATCAAACTTATTCCAAAGTTTAATAATTAGACATTGTGTCCAATAAAAACAATAATAATTAGACATGTGTTAAGAGATTTGTAAGTAATTTGACACCTAATTTTTTTGGTGTTTTTATACTAGTTGTACTAGTTGATAATTAGAAGGTTGGTAAACTCACTTTGTTTTTAAGTTTCCAATTTTATAATTTTTTGTTGTTTTGAATGCGTTAATGACATTGTAAATTTTGTTAAATTCCTTTCAAATAGTTTGTTCTTTTTTTTATGAGAACTATCGTAATTGTTGCTGATATTTTGAACCAAATTTGAGGGTTTTTTTTAATTCTTTTCTATTTATAGTTATTCCCTCCTTTTTATATACATTTAGGATATTTTTTTTTTAATTATTCTTATTATTGTTTTGTTGTCGTGGTCATTATTTTTTTTTTACTATTTCCAGTTTGGTTAATTTTTGGTTGATTTTCTACTTTTTTTTGTCAAAAAATTGAGTAAAACGGAAAGAGCATTTCAAAATGCAATGATGAAATCTTTAATTTGTTTATCAAGTTATCCTCTTAATGTCCAGAAAAATGATGGTTGCTTGTTATTTAACAACTGTGATTTTAAAGAAAAAACATATTTAGAGAAAGATTTAAATATTTTGTCATTTATTTTGCATGTGATGTTAACTAATCAAGTAGTTTCTAGTTTGACATGTGTTTAACATTAATTTTATTTTTCTAGTAACTTGACACCTAATCAAGTAGTTTGACACATATTTAATGCTAGTGTTATTATTCTAGTGATTTGACACCTAATCAAACAAGTTGATGTATTTACCATTAATCAAGTTTTATTTTTCAAGGAACTTAACACCTAATTAAGTAGTTTGATATGCCGCATGAAAAGAGTACACTTTTAAAATGAAATTCATTCTAATCGGGATTATTCAGGATTTTAAATGAGATTTCGAATATTCAAAATAATAAAAACTATATATTATCCATTATCTTTAAGTCAACACCATTTTGCACTTGTAAAATTCCAATAATTATCTTTTAATCCATTTTTCCTTTCTCTCTTCTCATCATACAAATAGGATAGCTGAACTTAGTTGAGTAATATTCATGGTGAATTTGTTTCTTCCATCAAAAGCTCTCAACTTTAAAAAAAAATTCTTCATAAAACCCCAATTTAACAAAGACCCACCCTTTAATTCCTGAAAAAACACAAATTCCACAAGACCCAAGAAAAATATTCCAATCAAATCTTAAATCAACAAAGACCCACCATTAAAATTATAACCAAAGCTCCAATTATTCACTTAAATAACACAAAGTAAAAAAAAAAAAAAAAACCTAGCCAACACTCCTAACCTTTGTCTTATTGATAGAAACCCACTAGTGGCAGACCCCGGCGAAGATTAATCTTAATTATCAAAGATAAAGTGCAGAATAATTTACTTGAAATGATGAATCCACAAAGAGTTCTTGATGATCACTAGATGTAGTGTAAATTACAAAGAACAAACACTTGTTTCCACAATCCAAATACCCTCTATTAAGTTGTTTTAATTGCAAAGATTTTGTTCTCTTGTTTTTTATTTCTTTTGTAACTAAAGCTAACCTCTAACTCCCTTTCACTCTCTCTATATATATCTATATAAATGAAAGGATATAACTCTTCCCAAGAGTTATTATATTAAACTATATATTATATCTCAATTATTTAATATATAATATACATATATACATAAACTAATATATATTTAGTTGGTTCGGGTCAACCCGTCTTGGGTGACTCGAATTAATTTCCAACAATTAAGTTCCATAGATCTTCCTTCTTGTGAACGCACACCATCGTGTATTCAAAAGCAGAAAATACAACTCTCCAAATAGCAAAACTGCCACCCACATGAGATGCGTTCATATGCATGGCTTGTGTGCTGCCGATTAGACGAGCTCTAAATGAAGATTTGTAGATTTATTTTATGAAGTGCAAAGCTGAGCCATCTACTGCCGATAAGGATGTCTTAAGAGAAATCAATATATAGTCAAATTTACTTCAACCAAATACAATGAACCTCATTATCAGAGTCAAATTTAGTAATCGACTCGAGATTTGTCAAAATCATCATCACTAAAGATATTGAGTCAGATGCTGGTGACTCAAAAGCTAAGACCATGATAAAAAAAAAAAGTTAGAGACATAGCAATAGCATAGAATAACAACCTGTTTGGATTGGAGTAAAGAAAGTAAACGAAAGTTAAGAAAGGGGAAGGTAGTCTTATACCCTTGTTTGAGAACAAAAATTATAAAGGAAAGGAGAAGACCGAGAGGGTGCATCTTACCCATTTGTACCATTAAAATATCAAATTTTCTTACACTCCAATTCGGAATGTAAGGAGAGAAAGGGAAAAGTAAGACTTTTTATTTACTAACTTTAACCTTTATTATATTTCATGTACAATACTTTATTATTTTTTTTAACCATTTGACTTTTTTTAAAATTTTAATTTAATAAAATTAAGGATATTTTTATCATTTTAACAGGTAATCTTCCTTCACTTCGCACTTCTTCCTAATAAAAAATACATGTATCACCCTCATTTACATTTCTCTCATCCCAAACAAAGAGAAAGTACGAGTGCACTTCTCATCTTTTCCCTTCTTTTCCTATCTTTACTCCTCCTTACTTTTCCTTTAATTACTCTTCACCTCACCCATTCAAACACGTTGTAAGAGACTTTTTAGTACAACATCTATTTATCGCTCAAGCAAAAAAACAAATACCCTAAAAGAGAATACATAGACCAGTTAAAATCTGAAAAATCTAAGATTTGTGGGGGTCCTCACTCTTGCTCTGTTTCTTATTTGTTTGATAAGGGACATGATAATATTTGCTTCAAGATGCATACACCAACCCCCCTACTACATTTTTTTAAAAACACATTTCTTTTCGTTTATTTTAAACGGCGCTAAAAGGTTGATCTTCTACCACTGCCCTAAAGCTCTAGAATCGTACCATATTGTTAACAATGATTAAAACAACATAGCGCATCTTCCTCAGTAGGTTCGGTTCGATTACCAAGCTGGTGTCAACCTACAAACCGATCAGTATTTACATAAAATGGGAACCCAACCCGAACTAATTAATGGACTTAGATTCTGTTCGGTTTCTCTAAATGGTTTATATATATATTTATTTGGTTAATAAATATCACTAAAGTGGGCTTGGCCCTAATGGTGATGTTTGTCTACTTGCCTCCAATGTGCTAGATGCAAGGTTGGGTTTGAACCATCGACCTTAGGAGTTATATACATATAGCTTTCCCACTATAGCCCAAGAGATTTATTGACATCAATATACATCACACACACACACATATATATATATGGGATTTTGGTTTTCACGGAATTTTTTTATAAGTGAAACCAAAGCTGAACCAAATATATAATCAGTTATTTAGGCTCGGTTCAGTTCAGTTTTTTGGATCGGTCGGGTTTTTGCTCATGCCTATCCCTTGGTGTGATCCTTATTCTCCTAACACAGGATCATCAACTCAAGATTCTTTTTGAAAAAAAGATTTGCTAAACTTACTCGAGTATTTTCACTATCAAATGAATGGTAAATCCTGGTAATCAAGTAATTAAGCAGTTATGGATGCTGAGATTTAACTTCCTTATTCTCTCTAACAGAAG
>CANYLF013258132.1:0-10000 GCA_948193215.1 Bocquillonia castaneifolia
CCTAATTAATTAAATTATGAATTTATATAAAAAATATAATTTTTATAATTATTTATTAACTTTCATAAACTTAAGAATTGTAAATATTGACTGAAATACATCCAAAAAATTTAATTACATGCATTAAAATTAAAGAAAAAAATAAACTGATTATAATTTTTTTTTATTTTATGGTCCGTTAAAGAAAGGATGGAAAGTGGAAATGGAGAGAAAATGGATAGAAAATATCTCACGATTCTAAATTTTTACTCCCTCCGTTTCATAATATCCGTCGCTTTATAAAATTTCATTTGTTTCAAAATATCCGTTGCTTTCAAATACCAAGGCAATATTAAATGATATTTTTTCACTTTTATCCACACAGTATTATTTATTATTACTTTCAATAACATATAGAAATAAAATTATAAAGGGTAATTTAGTCATTTTGATTTTTTTTCCTAAAATTTAGACTCATTAATAACTTTTTTAATTCATATGCACAACCTTAAACGATAAATATATTAAAATGGAGAGAGTATCTAACATGACACAGATCTCGATAAAAAATTTTCACCCATTTTCTCCCATTCACTTTTCACCCTCTCCCAAACATAGCCTTAGTTTCCACTGACCTAATTAGTATTTTGACTTACCTTGTTTTATAGACTTCTTACTGTACCTTTATTTTATAATTTATATGATATGATTATATCAAATAATTATTATTAAAATTAAAATCTCTTCACTATAAAAGTTAAATATTATTTTGATTAAAATTTTCTCACCAAACTAATAGCAACCGCGTGTTGTAGCAACTTTTTCAGGTAGAGATCCATACCCATATTCTTAAGTTGTGATGCGGACTGTCATCTCTCCCTCTCACTATACACCTTGCTTAGATCTTCCCCGAGCGGATGGGCACCTAATTTCTTCACCGATAGATAACTTAAGTTTCCCCCCCGCGCGGGCTCTTCCCTTGGCTTGACTTATCTAGTTTACTTTCTCTTGTTGAACTAGCTTAGTAAGGCCCTTACCCTTTAAAGGTTAGCTAGTGTCATTCAATAAGAGTTATCATTCACGGCTAACTAAGCATTCATTCAGAGTTGACAAGGGAGTTTCGAACCATGTGAATACTACTTATTCCTGCAGGCAGGATGGTTTTCCTTGTTCCGGTGATTGCTAATACCTCTTCCTGTGTCTTTCAATTTCTATACTAGCCCAAGACGAGAGGGACTATTGAAATTGAATTTATACTTTTATCCATTACCATTTAGAGTGCCTAGCCATCTAGAGTGTTAGTTCAGTTGGAGTTATCGATGTCGGGCTAGGTGCTGTAAGGCATTCATTCCCAGTGTCAGTCGTAGGAACGAAAGTAACTGGATTGATAAAAGCAGGAACTGAGGATATCTCTTTTTCCTTATCCACAGCACAGGAGTCACAGGAATCCAAGGCTAAATCCAGTTACTTTCGTTCCTATACTGTTGTCGGAATAAGATAAGTGCTATCAGCTTTTCCAACTAATAGATGAGGGCTTTAGCCTTTGATAAACTTTCTTGCAATTCGCCTCTTTCGGTATCTTTATTAGCTTCTTTCTTCCCACGAAGTTCGATCGCCCTTATGGCTTCTGGCTGTTAGAGTAGCTGGAGCTGTGGCACTTTTCGGAATAGGAATGCCCGATCGACTTAACTTTGCGAGCTACGAGGTCTCTTTTAACGCACTTGACTTATCTTATTGCGTATACAAGAATCACTGAGCATACGTTGCTAACGGGCAGGTCAATTCTGAGAATCGTATCAGAGACCGACCTGCGGTATCTTGCGAGGGGCGCCTCATATGAGTGGTTAAGACATGACAAGTACAAGTAGAGGGGAGAGGCCGGATGACTCGACCTTAGCCCTCGTCCAAAACCTAGCAAACAGACCGTTGTGAACCACAAAACGTTGCGGTAGAAAGCACAAGAGATGACAGAAAAGCAGAAGGAAAGGAAGGGTGACGAAGGAAGACCCGAATAAGCTGGAAAAGTGGAAGTACGAATATAAGCTATAAGCTGCTGGTCAAGTGGAAGGGCCTCCCATCCCAGAGTGTGAAAGCACTCGGGAGAAAGAGGGGGCGAAAGGTCCCCATTCGGGGTCAATCTTCCTTAAAATGCTTTCGATATTTGAGCCGTGTCAATGTCCTTTCCTGAATCGGTGGGGAATTGCCTGGGAGGAGCCTGCTTAGCCACGGGCAGTCTACCCTTCTCCCTTCGATTGGATGCGCTATCCGGTCCAGTCCAGCGGCATTTCCTGAGTTGATGAATTTCTTTTTGATGGAAAAAAAAAGGTTATTACAAGATTTTCTTCCCTTAGTCTTATCCCATTTTCTCTCTATTCTCGGATGTGGCCAAGGGAACAAGCAACGGCGCAACGCGCGAAAGCCGTTGCGCGTTAGCTTGGAGTTTTCTTGCTTGCCCTACTTTCCACTTTGAAGCCAAGCCAGCGCTGGGACAAAGGCGGTAGAGGGCGGCAGTAATGGCTGTTTCTCCCTCCTTCTTTAGGGAACAAGTCCTTGGCAAAGATGGTACCGAACCCGACCTATTCGGAAGAAATGATTCCATCGATTCTCATTCTCAAGCTGAAGCATCAAAAAAGAGTACTTTTTAGAGAGCTACCTTCGCTGATGACAAAGACAAAGGGGCAAGGCATTTCCTGACAAGGAAATGTCCCACCAACAAATAGAAAGAAGGTTAGCCCGAGAAAGCACCTTGGTTTAGGTTCTTTTTCATTGGCATGTGATAGGGCGGGGTGGTCTACCGGTGAGAGCCAGAAGGGAAAGACATACATGGCACCAATCCAATCTCAAGAACTCTGATTCAACCATTTCTGTGTCGCTGACTGGGGTCTCTCCCCCTCTGGGGAATCCATAGAAAGCAAAACAATTCCATAAAGTGAAAATTTCAGCTATTGCTGTCGGTCTCGATTCATTCTCTTTTCTAGTCTGATCATGGCATGTGGCTACGCTCCTAACCTTGCTTTGCTACCCGGTATGAACTAAAGCTTGCCCATAAATATGGGTTAGACAAGAGTACAACAACCACCAGATGAGAGGGGATAGGTTCACTGACTTTCTCAATAACTGGGTTGCTCACTGAATAGCTTGCACTTTAATGAGAGGTTCCCCTTGCCTGTTTGGTGGACGTAACCAAACTAGCAGCACTGGTTGGAGGGTAAGGCTAGCTTATTGGATTAACTCAGATAATGCTTGATCACTGGATTTTACGTGCTCGCCTCTTATCCATTCCATATGGATTGAAACAGATTGCTACTAGCTGGCTGGACCTAGGACTATCAACAACTCCTATAATGGTACGAGGTAATGCTACTCACACTAGACGGACTTGCCTTTTCCCGCCACTTGAACTCGCTCCAATGGAAATGCAGGCAGGGTTTTACTGGGCGATAGAGCTATGATGAAAATGAAAACGAGTTTGAAGACTGGATTCCGCCTTGCTTTCTTTTCGATCGTTGGAGACTAGGAGATTCTTTCACTCGGGATGGAGAAATGGGAATAGATGAAGAAGAAGACTCCGGTTAAGAGCTCTGCCCGACTCTTTCTGTAGAACATGGGTCTCCTTCGTAGAAGACGTGATCTGAAGAAGATTGATCTAGATCTCTGTTTTAATAACCTTCGCTGCTAGGCTTGCCCTAATGATGTGGTGTATTATTGCTTTCCTCACTCCTCTATACACATTCTATGCGCTATGGCTCCCGGATGCTTCGCTCTGCCTGAGGGCTAAGAAAGATAGCTATCGAAAAACAGCTGAAGTTAAGGCTTGACACCGGCTTTACTTGAAAGTGAAATCTCCTTCTCGCTTATGGTCACAAGTTTTTTTTTACTTTATGTTGATGCTGGTATTTCACTACTGCTTAGTTGATGCCCTCACTACTAGCTGCTCTTTCGACTCTTCATGCTTTGCAGTTCTTTTCCTGTCAGTTGGTACTATATTTGTACTCAAATTTTGTGAATTCTCATTTGGCTATTTAATATCCTGCTTTCGCCCTAGCTTTCTCCTACTCGTCTAGGAAGGACTTCTCACTCGAAATGCGCAGGAGATTTGTTGATAACCGCTTTGTATGAAGCAGGGGATCGAAGATCGGGGACAGGATCGGATGGAAACCCTTGGGTTGGTATCGAAAAAGACTAAATAGACTTTATAATAAAGGAAGGTATTCGTATTGCCCCCCTATACTATACGGTTCAATTCAAAAGTCGAACCCGCTAGGTCTTCCCTAAAGAGCTACCCGACCCCAGGGAATCTCTCGCTAAACCTAAGGGAAAAGACAAACTCCCTTCATGACAACCAAAAGAGAGAACCGCGGTACACCTACTATTATATGTCGAATCACTGTCTTGGTCACTGAAATGCGAGAATCCGTCTTTTAGAGAAGAAAAGCTTTCTAAGCGCGGACTGGGATTGATGCCGAGACTAGATTCGAAACTAGAGAATGCTCTTCTTCTTATTTACATCGAAATGCACAATAAGGAATGGATTACTTGCCCATAAGGCCCCTAGACACCTCAGGAAATGTTAACCACATAGGGATCAGTCTCCTTTCCGGACCTACTCATCGAAAGATGCCCAAGCTTTTTTTTTGATAGAAGAAGCTTCAACTCTTCTTTTTCCCTCGAGAGCGAGGATGATTCAAAAGTAAAAGAAAGTGAAGATCTGAAAGAGTCGAAGGATATTCATGATATGAAGTAAGTTGTTTGTCTGTAGGATCTAAATTTCTTGCGCAGCCCGTCCAGTAGTGATATCCTAATTCGGCTACCTCCCCCACTCATCAAGACGGAAGATAAGAAAGGAAACTCTTGCCAAGAGGGACCGGTGAACGCTCCGCCACTTAACCTACAAAAAAGGATCCCTTATCGGAGTTCTGCGCTTCGTGGGGCCTTTTAGTTAAGAGCAGCTGGGGCGATCCAGTCACTCTACTAACCAAAAACTAGAACTGAATGCAGAAAGTATGGAAAATCTCTCTAAGCAGAAAATCAATTATGCTTCAGCGGAAGTATCTACTTCTTTCTTACGGAATTTCAGGAAATTAGTCTCCATATATGGAGACTAATTTTTCAATCCGAGATCATCCTTTTGGGTTAGTTCATTTCATTTACTGCCCTTCTTTTTTTTTCTTTTGCTTGATGAAAGACATCCTGGCAAAGGCCTTGTATATTAGTAAAAAAGGGGACTTTCATGGGTCCGGTGGCTCTTTGGTGTACCCTGAAAATGTGATTGATAAATTGGCTTTTGAAACTCGATTTGTCGCAACAAGAGGTATTGTCTCCGCCTTTTCAAGTAGGGATCATCTCGGCAGTACAGGCAGTTTATGATCCTCCGTTGCTGCTCGGTAGTGGCCTAAGACTCAATGATTGATCTTCTGCGCTAAGGCTAGCATCTCATCCCATCTTTCATCTTATTGCTTTGAGCTCTCTTCGGGAAAGTGTAAAAGTTTAACCTGCTGCTCCTTGATTTCACATAAACAACGGAGTGCCTTCTGCTCTTTTTGGTCTTCTCTTTCTGTGTCTATTGATCTCCTGCCCACTCACCACTCACATTCTCTTTATCGAATCCTTCTAGGCAGATAGGACTACTCTTGCTTGCTCTTGGCCTTGGCTGCTTAGAGACATCCCTTTAATTCGTCTTAGAGAATGGAATTAGGAATAAGATTTTCGTCTTATTGTAGGTCGGTCATCTGTTCAATCTGGAATTCCATCTCTTGTTTGGTTTCTGGTACCGGTTTCAGTTCCTTTGTTCAAATCAATATCTATGCTTCCCTTCCCGGTTGTCCTGTTCAATCCGTTTTTATTTTGTCTGAGGCAAAGGCGAATCCCTTATACTGTATACGGTCGAGCTGGCTTGGCTGGTACATCAAGCATATCGGCATATTGCTTGTTCGGTGTGGTATACATATCTGTCAATGTCAATCAAGTAATAGAATTCATTCCCACTCTCTGAGGAAAACGTGAAGAATTGCCATTTTTTTTTATAAGCTTGTAAGACCCGTTGAAGTCCCCGGGGAGGGCTATAAGTAGGCCGTTTGCTATTGCTATAAGGGCTGCTCGCCTTTATACGGCTTGGCTTCGCTATCGCTCCTATGTAGTAGTCGGCCTTTAAAGTAGTATTCCTACCATAAAAAATCCTCTTTCTTATCTAATCTAGTTCTAGAAGCTTCGCCAGAAGCAAGCAAGACGAGGTCGCTCTGCTTCGTAGACAAGGCTCGTTCCGTACTTGACTTACGAGCTCGTGTAGTACTCCCCCCTATCTAAAAAGGGGCTTATGCACTCTACTCGCTGTCTACTAAACGAGCGTTAGAGCGAGCGAGTGAAGTCTTCAGAAGTCACCCCATCACCCTATTCTTTCATTTCCACTTAAGCTTCCCCGGTTTGGGGAATTAATTGATTGGATACCCGAGAACCATAATCTTTCCTAGAAACAGCTTCTACGACGATAGATAGGGGTCAGGTTTCTTTGGCATCTATGCCCCCTGCCCTCCAAACAGTATGGGAGCCTTTCAGCTCGTACTGCTCACACTCCTAGATTTTCACGGCACCTCCTCCACCATAGTGTGAGCTGGGAGCAGCTCCGAAAAGCGAGGCCTACTTAAAAATTCGCTTTCAACAACGTCAACAACACCACAAAAAAAGGAAACTATGGTTGTCCACTGATCTGACCATAGGTGAAATCCAATCCCTTCGCTTTGCGCCAGGCTTGGAAACCGTAAGTCAGGCTCCCTTCGCCTCTCGGAAGCGAGAAAGCGAGCAGCAAGCTGAAAAAAGCCCTTTCCCCTTTCTCTAATAAGAAGGTAAGCTTCATAGCTCCAACCGGGGCAAGCCAAAACCAGCGGAAAGAAGGGCTTCATAGCCTTACCTTACCTTATTATTAAAGAAACAAAGGGGCTTCTAATAATATATATATATAAAGGTTTGGAACCCTACTCCCCAACAACTACAAGGATGCTTGTGCTTGCTGGCATCAAAGCTCTTCATTCTTTTTAGTAGGATGGGGCGGAGGGCGCACAACCCATTCTCTGCTCTTTTCCTGAGCGTTTCACACAAAGCTCTTCGATCCTGCCCTGCGCCTTTCTAGGCATGAGCTATCGCTCATGACTGGTATATGGATCTCCAGTCATTTATTCTACTGTCTATTCAATTAGTAGTGGTCGGCCTTCTAGAAGCTTCGCTAGAAGCGACTAGTCGCTTCCTGAATGCTTTAGTATGGTCTGTCTAGTCTTTCCAATGCCTCCTTCCTTGTCGCCAACGAACGCTACTAGGAGAGTAAGCAAGCTACCTTGCTTGCATTCTATAAGCGGAGCGATTTTTTTGTCGAGTCTACGAAGCTTCGTAGTTGCCCCCCTTTGCCTCGCCATGCCACTAGATCCATAATGACCGGCGAGTCGGAACATGTACGAATATAACCACGCGGAGCGCCGGACCGGTCTATCGAAGAAAGAGATCATTGAGCCTATTTTGCCGAGCTAAGGTTTTGTTTTGGAACCCTATAGTTTTTTTTAATAAGAAAAAGCTAAGGGAGCTGGGAATCGCAAGAATGGAGAAGTCCTCCATTGAATTGCATGGGATGGAAAAGACAGGTTCGGAAATGGCCGGATTAGCAGGAGGAAGGGCGGCCCCGCCCTGAAACAAAGGTGTACGTACATAAATAAAGAGGCTGGTTATGGCCTTTACTTGATAGGGCTCCTTCCCATCTATCTTGACAAAGGGGGGAGGCCCTTGCGGAAGCCCTGCCCGCCCTTCTCTATTTGGAGGGATCCCTCATATTTAGGATTCCAGGCTTCCCAGACTCGTAACAGACGGCTAGGAACAAAACAAGAAGAGGGTCAGTAGTCTCTGCCGTTGCAGGTCCTTCTCCTTCCGTTGAGAAGGCCCTCTTTCATTTTTTATTCACCGCGGCACGAAATCATGAAGAAGCTGGAATAACTCAGAAAGATAGTGGCGCCTAGCCGTTGAGAGCGTCTGTTGTCTTTGTAGAGGAACAGTACGATCTTGGACTGGCCCCCTTCGCATGACCTAGAAAGAGAAAAAGTCCGTGCTACTATAAGGCCTCTAAACTCCTCCCTCAGGACACTGTTGCCTTGCCCATGGGGACGGGGTAGCCCCGACTTCCATAGGTCCTTGGTTCGACCTCCTAATGAGAATGGAGGTCCTTGCGCGGGCGTCTCATCCCTAAGACTTGCTTGCTCTGTACGGAGTGCCCCGTGGTTCCTCGAGTGCCAGCCGCAGAGAGGAATGCCATCAACTAGGGCGCTATTGGCCACTAACCACTCGCTCGCCGGCCGCTTGGGCTCCGCGTTTCAAGTTCGTTATCCTAACCGTCTCCTCTGCTCTACCGGGAGCCTGGCCCCTTCTTCTATCTTATCTACTGCCTTGCTCCTTGGCTCCCTACAGCTCCAGCCGCTCGCTGTAATAGCTTGCTTCTCGGGTGGCTCGCACCCGGGGTGGTGCGGCTGAGCCAGAGTGGGCTCAGCAGTCGGCCTATGTTTCCGGGCGCACGCGTAAAGGCATGATTAGTTCCACAAATCTCACTGCACTGACCATAGTAAACTCCTTCTCGTTGTACCGAAATAGAGATCTGATTTAAACGACCAGGTACAGCATCACATTTGACACCTGAGGAAGGTACAGCCCAACTATGAGGTACATCAGCAGATGTTACAATAATACGTAGATGAGTTTTGGCTGGTACAACCACTCTATTGTCCACTTCTAATAAACGTGATTGACCCAATTCTAGATCATCTTCTGGAATCGTATAACTGTCAAAAGTGAGTGACTGTTCATCGGAACTGTTATAGTCGGAATACTCATAAGTCCGATACCATTGATGTCCAATAGCTTTGATAGTAATGGCAGGATCGACTACTACCTCGTCCATTGAGTATAAGAGAGCAAATGATGGTATAGCAATGAACATAGGGATGATACTAGGAAATATGGTCCGAAGAATCTCGATAGTAGTTCCATGAACAATCCTTTGCGGGATTGGATTTTTTTTATAGTGGAAATGCCATAAAGCGCGAACCAAGATCCGTAATACGAAAACCAAAATCAGAATGAGGAAGAAAAAGATATCGTGATGTAAGTCCATTATTCCTTGCATCATAGGGGTTGCTGCGTCTTGAGATCCTAATTGCCATGGTTCCGCTGCATCACAAGGAGCAATTGTGAGGAATAACCATTCTAGAACAATCATTTGGTTTGCTTCATTCTTTGACTGCTCTGCTCCCCCCCCAAAAAAAAAGAGAGACTCATTCTTGCTCTCCCAATTCAGGAAGACGGAAATCACCGGTTGGGTTGGTCCAACCAAGAAAGACATGGGAGTCTTTGGGCATTGCTTGGGCCGAGTTAAGTTAAGACTGGTTACCTACCCTCACTGCACACTTTCTATATATCTGTCTTCATCCTATAGTTGTTGAATATGGGGTATGTTATCTTGGTGTATGTATAGTAGTAGCTTTGGCTAGCTATTTTCCGAAGGGTTAGCGAGTGCCCCTTAGTACTGCCGGGGATGATGATTCAATGCTGGAGAACTCTTCGTAAGGAGAGTCCTTTGCGGATTGAGTAAGGGGGTGATCTGTTTACATATGAGATATGTGAGGTACGGTCAAAGGAAGAGAAGAGATTCTCGTGGACCGCTTGCCCCGGTCCCTTAAGGTAAAACAGGTTTAATCACAGTTACACGGGTTGTCAGTAAGCCCTTATTTCTCGACTCACTAGACGGGGATATGCGTACAAAAGTTTGAAGCAACTAGCAATGCTACCATAAATCCAATAGTGGAATCTCTTTGTTTCACTTTTATTCTCAACCGGGGAAGATACCCTTTGGAGCCATTCCTTAAGGGGGTTTTTATGAGGTTATACATTTCCTAGCCCTGCTAATCCTAATATAATGAATTTTCCTTGAGGCAGTCTTAGTGGGAGCTTTCGTAAGAGCCTCCCTTTTTAGGAGTCCATGTACCGCCATATCCCA
>CANYLF013258489.1:0-15852 GCA_948193215.1 Bocquillonia castaneifolia
AGAGATCAGAGGCGATCTATGTAAGTCATTCTTAATTTCACTTCACTATTTCTTTATAGATTTACTATAATTGATATTATTTCTAACTTATTTGTTTACACTTGCTTTAATTCTATCAATTCATAACTTTCAATTATTGTAGGAACGTTTTATGGAGCTAAAGGCGACGGCGGAGTTGGAGGGGAAGGAAATGACTGATGATGAGATGTATTGGCTAGAAGCTGATGGCATGAATAAGTCTTGAGTCTATGGACTGGGATCGACAGCTGACTCGTTCTATGGCAGTGCATCTTCTGTTCCTTCTTCAGCATCTGCATCGCAGCAGCATGCAGTAGTTCCGTAGTCCGTTGTGACCGTTGATCCTATCCTTCTTAGTGTCGTGCAGGCCACCGTGCAGATAGCGTTTGAGTAGTGAGCCTCATTTTCACAGCAGACAGATGCGAACCGAGAGTAGTTGAGGTCTGAAATTACTAAGGACATCATGCGGATGCTCGGTGATCATTTTCAGGTACAGATTGATGTTCTGACTAGAGCTGTGAGACAGACTGGTGTGCAGGTCCCCACTGTGACTTTCCTTGAGGATGAGGTCGTGGCTCCACAGCCTTTCATTTACAGGGGGGATCCACCTACTGCACCTGCTACATCCCAGCAGACCACTTCGACATTAGCAGCCACTTCAGATCCTACTATCCCTCCGACCTCTGGAGGTGCTTCTGATTCTTCCATCCCTCCACCACCTTAGTTCATTTTATTTATTCCATGCGAATACAGTACTTTGATTAATTTTATTCATTTTAGGTTTATTCTTTACAGTTTAACACATTTACTATTACTTTTAGTATAGTTTTTGTATATATCATTTTATGATATATTATGTATATTGTCATTCATTATTGTTTATATTCAATTTCAGTTTCGGTTTCCATTTTGATTACGAATTATTATACATTATAATGCATATTACTAAATAACAAGTGAACCCGGATTAAATTATATCACGAAAATCAATAATTAAAAAAAATAAAAAAATCAATTATGCTACGAAATTTACGACGGGTTTTTCCGTTGCAGATTTTTTTGCAACTATAAAAATCCATCACAGAGGCAGGAGCAGAAAATGAATTTTTCTCAAATCTGCTACGGAATTTGCGACGGAATTTTCCGTAGCAAACAAATATGCAATGGTAAAAACAGTCGCAAATTCTGTATCAGATTTCGTCCAATTTTTGTGCATTTTATGACAGCGTATATTTCGTAGCAAATTTCGTCGCAGAATCTGCTATGAAACTCTGATTTTCATCGTAGAAAATCTACGTCAAGAATTTTACAGACGGCCTTTTTTGGTCGCAGATTAGTATTTGCGACGAAAATGTACTGTGCTGTGACGAATAAGGCCGTTGCAGATCGACTGTTTTTTTGTAGTGTTAAAAGTATATGATATTTTTTGAAACAATAGTACTGTATAGCACAAACTGAGTTAAATCAGGAGAGATAAAATGGTAATTTTAAACTTTTAAAGTGTTTTAAAAATTGTGATTGTTAAATGTTTTCATCTTAAAAAATCGTACTTAAAAGTGATTTTCAATTATAACCCCATTTGATTTACATTGATTTGTGCCACTAACCACTTCTCTTTTTAAAATTAAACCGTTAATTTAATAATAGAATTATAAATGATCTATAAAGTGATTAGTATTTCTGAAAATAAAAAAACATTATATGAATTGGTCTATAAATTGGCCTAATTAACTCAAATTGAAAGTCTATTTCAATTGAGACTTCTCTACTATTATATATTTAATATTTAATAGATTATATCGATTTGAGAACCATAAATTAGCTTACAAGTTACCATCTCTAATTTGCAGGGACTAAATTATACAAGAAGTTAAATAGAAGAGAAATGTTCTTAATTAACCCAAATAGAAAGAGTAGTGTGTATATTTTTCAAAACAAAAAAAGCAGCGTATAAAAAAAAAAATACTCCGAAAGGAGACACAGGGTATAAATACCACGCTCGTTTCAAAATCCCTGCATTTCTAAAGCCCTAAACCCTAAACCGTTGAGCTTCGGTTACTGAGAGAAAGAACCTCCGGCCACAGACAAAACACAGCGACTGAAAGCGACAGTGAGATAATCAAAATCCTAGTTCCGTACTACTAGGGTAACCTAATCGTCTTTTCATTTCAATAAAGCAAAATAAAAATAAAAATTTAAGGAGTCTTAATTTTAAATAAAACCTAAACACACTTAATTTGCCGAAAGTTAATCATCTTTAACATATCATATTCGTGTAATCTTTTCGACTGTCTTTAATTTTGTTCGTTTGTGCATGCAGGGTTATAAATTAACTAAAGAGGGACTGTATATCCTTTTTTGTTTGTTTATTGTTGTGTTAAGAGATAAATTATACACTTTTGAGCACACATTACACACATTTTGTTAGTGTAATTTTTGATAATACATTTTTTGCTAGTAAATATACAGACATAGGTCGACATACAGAGTTTTCTTTTTGGAGGTTTTGTTTATTTTGTTTCAGATGGCCATGGATGGAAGTTTCAGTCTTGAATTTTCACTGAAAAGGTTATTGTCTCGTTGTCCGGAGCTTGGGAAGATTCAGAAGCTTATTGGCCTCGTAAACGAGGTGATTTTTAAGCTGTTATTCTCATTTTCTTGGTTTGCTGTTACAGTGAGATGTATGAACGGATTAGAAGTATGTTTTTGGTTCGTTTTAAAGACTTGTTAGGCTGTACTTTTTATAATGGGTTTTTAATTTTGATTGTAAGTTGTAAGTAAATTAGCATTTGTTATTTACTTCTGTCAATCTTAATGCGTTGAATTGTGACATTTTGTTTGGGACTTTCACAATCACGATCACGATGTTGATAGTTGGTTTTTGTCACAGCCACTGAATTTATCAATAGAAATAAAATTATAAGATCAGTTTTTTTTTTTTTTTTTGTTTTATGGATTTATTCATATCTGAATATGGGTTCTGCAGGGACAGAAGGTGACAGAAGAAGAAATCATAAATTCAGTAGCGGAACTGTTTCTAAATCCAAATTATACAATCCCCTTGATTGGATGTTTCAGGCCATTGGCTCACAAGATCATAGATGAAGCTGTGTCCTTGCTTGGTCCGGTGAATTTGAGTTCCAACCTTGATGACACAGTGGCAGATGTGAAAGGGTTTGTTAATGCCGAAGTTGCTTTTATTATTGACCATTTTGACCGAAGTGGGAGGGGTCTGATTCTTCATGAGCTTGCTTGCCTAGCCTTCTGCCGTGCCCTTGATTTGGATCGTCCTTTATTGTGGTAAACTTGCACATACTATTTATTTTCTCTTGTATTCTATTAAATTATGCTTATCTTAATTCATAGAATGTGATATTGGCTTTATAATCGATAGCCTTAATTCAAATTAAATTTAAGATCTTTGTTGTTTTGCTTGCACATGAAAAATATGTCTTGTTACTCATTGTAGGTCTGTGCTGGCTTACTTCAAATTTGCTCCTCCTCCTTTCGAACGCATTTTGAGGAAAGGAACAGTTCCTGAGCTGTTTGAGGTAAGCTCTTTCACTGTTATTTCAGTTTTCTGGTTCATAAACTTAGGATTTTGACTCACAACAGAAGGCTTAATTTTGCAACCGCATTTATGTTCTTTGCTGTTTTAACAGGATGCAAGTCAATGCTTATTAACTGCGCGGTTATCTTACCGCCTCCTCCTTATGGAACCGGAGTTCTTTTCTGTAAGATGGGATTGGTCCTGTTTTCTGGAGCTTGTAAAGATGACTCTAAATCATCAAGATGAGGTTATTTCAGACATTAGATGGTGTGGAATGCAAATACTGACCATTGCTTTGAAAATGAGTGATAGAGCAATTGAAAATTTTGGCGTTGGAGTTGAAGAAGCAGCTTCATGTTTTCTGCGGTGGGCTTCATGAATTTTTATAGAAGAAAAATATCCTTTTTAATCAATTTTTGTGGCTTTCTCTTTCTATGATCAATAATTCTCTTTTATATCATCAGCTGGGAGGAGTTCTGTCAAGATGTAGCTATAGAGAAAACTGGCTTGTATGTTGAATCATCTGAACAGTCGATGCTTTGTTCTGTAAATGGAGAAATTGATTTCAGTCAACAACATTTACTCTGGTCTTGTGACCATAATATGCTGGCTTTGTCGCACATTTCTAGAATTGAGCCAACAAGTAAGACTCGAAGGCTGGTCACATGGTAGGTGTTATCAGACTAGAAACCGGTTAACTGTATTTGGTTCTTCACAATTGATCATAACCATCATTTTTTTAAATTGTTGGTGATTGGCACATATTCATGAAATTATTTTTTCATCTGTATATTTTAGTCAAATGTAGCCAACATGTTTTTGGCACCTGTTTACTTATATTGATAATTGAGATTGTCATTTTAATGTCTGCTTTTCTTGTAATCCAGGGATGACATATCAGGAGGCAATTCATTTGTTATGACATCTGCATTGAAGAAAAGTTTTGAAATGGTGCTCTTAGCAGTGAGTCAAAGGTGGCCTATTCTGCTATATGGTCCTGCTGGTGCGGGAAAAACTGCTCTAATCAGCAAGTTAGCTCAGGATTCTGGAAACCAAGGTACTTTAATTTGTTAGCGCTAGACATCCCTTTGAGTGATGTATGTTTTAGGCATCTGGTTTATTTCAACTTCGTTTGATGCCTTTAAGCCTTGAGGAATGTGCCAAAAAATGATGTTGAATTGTATGCAAGTTTCAACAAGCAAGATTATTTCTAATTGGAAAGCTAGGTTTTGTAGAAATCGTACCAAAACTTTCTGTGATTGAAACTAATCTTATCTGCTTGCATTGAGTTCACTATCTGTCAGATAAGATTCTAAAATGATAAAAAAAATAAATTTCTGAAGCTGGGCTCATTAATTTATGAAAACTGGAGGATATTAAAGAGCAGGCAAATTTATAAAAATCAGGGGATCTACCCAAGATGAATATGGAACTCCAGGAAAGCTTATGATTTTATAGATGTGAGAAAAAGAAACACGCTTTTGAAATTAATTTTCAATTGATAGATATTGCTTTCAAGCAGTGGAATTGCTGCTGTAAAATGAGTGGCTGTGAATGAGGAAAAAAAATTGTCAAGAAAGTGGAGCGTCCCTGTCTGAAGAGATGCTTTGCTTGAGCAGAAGGTGAAAATGATATAAATAATACCAGAAATGTCTTTTAGTAGCACTTATGGAAGAAAAAGTAAAAAACTTAAGACCAGGTGGTTTTTATGCTCCATGTTCAATGTACGACAATTTTCATAGAGAATGATGGAGGAGAATTGTTCATGTTGCCTAGCCCAACTAGGTAGGGCGAAACTGCAGTGATTTAAATTTCATATATTGAGTGTATATTTGCATACAACTGGTGCACAGAGATAAATGCCGTATAAGTTTACTGTTTTATGTGTGCTGCCCATCAGAAAACGAATTAAAGGTGTTACTTTGTCCTTTCCTTGGAACTATTTCCTGATGGCTATTCCTTTTGTGCTGTTCTTTTTTAAAAACAGTTCTTACAATACATATGGATGAACAAATTGATGGCAAAACATTGATTGGAACTTATATCTGTGCTGAGCAACCTGGTGAATTTAGATGGCAGCCTGGGTCACTTGTCCAGGTTTATTTCCTTCTTAAAGCTTTTGATATTGGCTATGAATATGCACTTTGTAGCATGAGTAATTTGTCAGGATTCTGTGTTTTCAGGCTGTTCTGCGTGGATATTGGGTTGTATTTGAGGACATTGACAAAGCACCATCAGATGTACAATCTATCTTGTTGCCTTTACTGGAAGGTTCAAGCTTCTTCATAACAGGTCATGGGGAGGTGAATATGACTTTTCATTGTTATTATTGTGTACTGTGTTTTAAACTCCTACATTTCTTATTTTAAGAGCTGGCTAAAACTTATTGGATCATGTGGGTCAAATGCATGATTGTGAATACCTAGTGGAAGTAAACTTTCTTTATCTGTGCATAGACAAAACACATGCAATTTGACTCAGTTTGAGGCTTGTTTATAGATAGATTTTACTGATGATGAAAGTTGTGCCGTGTTTCCAGGAAATAAGGGTGCCAGAAAGCTTTCGGCTATTTTCCACCATTTCTACGTCAAAGATTGATGAATTCTGCAACACAGAAGGTTTGAAATTCTCGTCTTCTGTAAAAGTTTTAAGGGAAATTTTGTTTGTAATTTCGATCTTTTATAGAAGTTTTAAGTAAAAGTTTGTTTGTAATTGATCTTAGGCCATTTTTCCAATGTTGAAAAGTATACTAGATACACATGCAAACTTTATAAATACAGTCCCTTCATATCATTTTCATTTGGTTTTAGGTGGAAATTCACTTAGCATTCTTTGGAGGAGAGTGATGATTGGGCTGCCAAATGATAATGACTTGCAAAATATTGTGAAGGCTTGGTATCCAAATTTGGAGCCTCTTGCTGGGAAACTTATAGGTGGGCCATAATCCTGTGTCAATAGTTACTGGTTTCAGATTAACTATAAATTCCCTAAAAGTCATGTTATTGTCTCAGAAACTTTTGACCAAGTCAACTATTTCTGTCTGCACCATATTTGGGGATTTCAATCTGGGGGTTCCTCTCTCAGTGGGTGTCAAAGCAGGTTTTCAATAAGGTAATGCATTTTCTCAATGCATGCGTTGCAAGTTTAATTGGACTGGATTTTTGTAACTACATCCTTTTCATTTTGGTGGCAGGGATCTCCTTAAATGGTGCAAACGGATTGCAGGATTGGGCTTTAGCCCTACAGAAGATATGTTGTCATCTTATCAGTGCCTCTCTATCTATCAAGAGGTCTAACTTTGTTACATATTTCTTGCCTCCATAGGTGCATGTATGTGTATGTATTATATGAATGTGCATGCATATGTTTGTGAGGGAATGATTTAAAAATACTGCAAGGGTAGGCTCTTATCAAGCTTATTTCTTCGTTTACAAATATGATTCTTAAACTTATTGTCTTTCAGGCTGTAGACATATTTGTGGCATTTTCTGCCTCAATTGAGACTAGGTCGACTTTGATGAAAGAGATTGCAAAGATTTGGATGATTCCGCCGTCTGAGACTGGAATTCTACATCCTTATAAACCTGAAATTCAGGTGCCTGTGGATTTAGATGCTATGTATGAATTGAATTTCTCTTTGTTTCCATTTCTCACATGTGTAAATTGGACAGGGTCTTCTTGCAGAAATAAGAATCGGAAGAGTTTCTGTTCAGCGCACTGAAACTGCGGTTAGTGGAAGCATTCTAGATTCTCAGTTTATTTATTTATTTACTCTTGTTCTCTGTTGTGCAACTGATATTGTTCTGTGATTCTCAGTCGTGTGGGCCAGAGAAACTGGTAAAGATGCGTAGTTCTCTGCATGTACTTGAGAGAATTTCTTGCTCTGTTAAGTACGGTGAGCCTGTTCTCTTGGTTGGTGAAACTGGAACTGGGAAGACTACGCTTGTGCAGAATCTGGCCACAATGATTGGTCAGAGGCTTACTGTTCTGGTATGGATGCCATCGTTCATCTCTCTCTCCTTCACAAACACACATATGGTCACACAGGATGCTTGTATCTATTGTATTGACATATCTATGTGCGGGGGTGGCACTAAAATGTGCATCTTTGGATGTCTGTTGATTCCTTGTCTCATACCTCTGATAGAAGTTTGTTTTCTTCAGAATTTGAGTCAACAGAGCGATGTTGCTGATTTACTGGGAGGTTTTAAGCCAATTGATCCACAATCTATTTGTGTTCTCATTTATAAGGAGTTTGAGAGTCTATTTTCCAAGACATTCTCTGTGAAGGTATTAAGAATTTTTGGAGTTATCAATTGCTCTGAGAAGTTTTACTGTGTAAATAATTATATTCTGATATGTTGATGTCCAGGAAAATGATAAACTTTTTGCCTACTTACAAAAACAACTGAGAAAGAAGAACTGGACAATGTTGTTGAATGCGTTTAAGAAGTATGTGGATAATTTCCAAAAGAAGTTGCAAAGTGAAAGATCTGGATCTGGGAAGAAGCGCAAAAAACCTTTGGATGGAGAAGAAATGCTCAGAGCTTGGGACAATTTTTCTACTAAACTTGAAACTGCCATCAAGCAAGTTGGGGCTTCATCCGGAATGATATTTTCATTTGTAGAGGGTGCATTTGTAACTGCACTTAGAAATGGCAAGTGGATTTTGCTGGATGAGGTCAATTTAGCTCCTCCTGAGACTTTGCAGAGAATTGTTGGTGTTCTTGAAGGAGACTATGGGTCACTATGTTTAGCTGAAAGAGGGGATATCAGTCATATACCCAGACATCCTAGTTTCCGCATATTTGGCTGTATGAATCCTGCAACTGATGCTGGGAAGCGAGACTTGCCTCATTCTTTACGGAGCAGATTCACAGAGTATTTTGTTGATGATGTGCTGGATAAGGAAGATTTGAAATTATTTGTTAACAAATTTATGGAGGAAACTCAATCAAACAGTGAATTGGAACGAAGAATAATTGATTTCTATGGAACAGCCAAAATGAAATCTGAAGAAAGGCTGCAAGATGGGGCTAATCAGAAGCCGCAATATAGTTTAAGGTCTTTGTACCGTGCACTTGAGTATACCAGGGAAGCGAAGGGAAAGTTTGGATTTCAGAAGGCAGTATATGATGGCTTCTGCATGTTTTTTCTTACAATGTTAGATAAACCCAGTGCAAAGGTTATGAAAGAGATGATCAAGAATAAGTTGTTAGGTAGGAGTAAACCTTCACCGGTGCCATTTGATGCTTACTTAAAAGTTCACAAAGACATCTCTTTTGATGATTTCTTGGAGAATTATGTAATAACAAAGAGTGTTAGCAAGCAACTTGAGAACTTGGCACGTGCTGTTTTTATCAGAAGATATCCAGTTCTCCTACAGGGGCCTACTTCTAGTGGGAAAACTAGCCTTGTTCAGTATCTTGCTGCAAAAACTGGTCATGAGTTTGTACGAATAAATAACCATGAACACACCGATCTGCAGGAGTATTTAGGTTCTTATATTTCTGATGCTCATGGAAAGCTCATTTTTCAGGAAGGTGTACTGGTTAAGGCAGTAAGGAACGGCTATTGGATTGTTTTGGATGAGCTAAACCTTGCCCCATCTGATGTGCTGGAAGCATTAAATAGGTTGTTGGATGACAATAGGGAACTTTTTGTGCCTGAACTTCGTGAAACTATAAGAGCACATCCAAATTTTATGCTTTTTGCTACTCAAAATCCACCTACCTTTTATGGCGGACGTAAAATGCTTTCTCGAGCATTTCGCAATCGTTTTGTGGAGGTTCACGTGGATGAGATCCCTGATTATGAATTGAGCACGATAATAGAGAAAAGGTGTAAAATCCCTGCAAGCCGTGCGAAAATCATGGTTGAAGTCATGAAGGAGTTACAGTTACACCGGCAAAGGAGTAAAGTATTTGCTGGAAAACATGGATTTATAACTCCAAGAGACTTGTTTCGTTGGGCTAATCGTTTGAAAACCTTTGGAAATTCTAAAGAAGTTATGGCAGAACATGGATACTATCTTCTGGCAGACAGACTGCGAGACGAAGGAGAGAAACTTGTTGTCCAAGAGGTTTTGGAAAAGCATCTCCGTGTCAAAATTGTCAAAGACAACTTGTATAAGGTATCTTTTGCTTGAGCAACATTTTTTTGTGTTATTGGATGCTTGAATTTTGCACCAGAAATTTTATGATCTATGTATCGTGAAATGTTTAACAGATAGAAACTTGTGGCAGCTCTTTGAGAAGTTGGAAAGAGACGGTTAACATATGCAAATTTATGGATTTATGTATATCTGTGATTTTTTTCTTCCATTTGTTTTGTACATTATCTGCATCATGTTATGTTGGAAATTTATGTTAAAAATCATGTCATAAATTCTTCAGATGCATTTCCTTTGGAGCATGAGCTTATTTTATTCTAAAAATATATGTCGTCTGATGTGCATGTTAGGCGTGGAACAATATGTAGTGGGATGTGCACATTACACACTATATCTTACAACCTATTAGTGTAAATACGCTCTAGTAATTTCTTCATTGTTAGGTTTCATTTGATTCTTTCCCCTTTCTAAAGGGGCTGCATAACCTGAATTAGCGGTTGCTTCACTTTTATGTGTGTTTTTCTCTGCTATTCTCTTTTCAGGATTCTGGTGGAATGTACTCTAAATCTGTTGAAATGGAGTCAGGGAGTCTCGGAAAGTATGAATACATTATACTATTCTCGTTACTAGTGGTAGATCTATTTTTCTCTCTCTCTGTATTGCATGTTCCTTACTTCTGCTTTTTACCGCAGCATCATCTTAACTAAAAGTATGAGAAGATTGTATTTTCTTGTCAACTGTTGTTACGAGTTGCACGAATCTGTATTGCTTGTCGGTGAAACTGGTGGTGGGAAGACTACTGTCTGTCAGTTACTGAGTCGTGCATTAGGTTCAAGGTTGCACATTTTGAATTGCCACCAATACTCAGAAACATCTGATTTCATTGGGGTTTGTTTTCTCCTATAAATATTTTCAGTTTCCGGTTAAATGTGTTCTTCCCCTTCAGAAAATTAAATTGTAAATTGACCAATTCTTTTACAGGGATTCTATCCCATTCGAGAGAGATCAAGACTGGCATCAGAATATAAATATGCAGTAGAGAAATTGATGCAGTCAAAGGCTTATGTTCTTTTTCCTGAGCCAATGGTGAAAATTTTTTCAATATTCTGTTTAGAAATTTTGTTCTAATTTTGTTGTGAAGAGTAGTGCAACTTGTCGAGTCCTTTGATGCAGGAGATTTCCTTCGATATTGGTCAGGCTTCATCGACTCTCGATCATCTAGCTGCAATAATAAATTGTTATAGACAAAGCCAGGTTTCACGCCTTGATGTTGCCATGCAAGATGTTGATGCTCTTGAGGCAATAAAGTTTAATCTTAATCAGCTGCATCAGAACTGGCAGACAATATTTACGTGGCAAGATGGACCTCTTGTGCAAGCCATGAAAGCGGGTGATCTGTTTCTTCTTGATGAAATTTCATTGGCTGATGATAGTGTACTGGAAAGATTGAATAGTGTATTGGAGCCAGAAAGAAAACTGGTGGGTTCTCTTATGTTCTCATCAGAAACTTGGTTTGTAGAGTGTCATAAGATCAGTTTGTTGTGTAATATTTATACATGGTTGGGCTATTTACAAATCTTTTTATTCCGTGTTGATCTGTAGCAGAAATATATACTGTTTCATTTTCGCCATTCTTGCATGTGAATTACCAAACATAATCTTTTTAGTACATCATTCTTATGATTTGTTTAGGTGAATGTGTTGTTTTGCTCAATTCGTTACTGGGGATTTAGCTTCCTTTAGCCCTTTCTATGACCGATTTTGCAAGGAATCCACTTTTGCATATTGTTGTGTGCTTTATGATGGTTTCAAAGTAACTTTATAATTTGGAGCTGCTTTTGTTTCTTTGTACCCTTTTCAGTCTTTGGCAGAGAAAGGAGGGTCTGTTATGGAAAATATAACGGCTCACGAGAACTTTTTAGTGCTTGCAACTATGAATCCTGGAGGTGATTTTGGTAAGAAGGAATTATCCCCAGCTCTTCGCAACAGGTTTACCGAGATTTGGGTTCCTCCTGTTGCTGACCTGGATGAACTTAGAGATATTGCCTCAAACAGGTAAGCCTGTCAAAAAAATAAAAAAGGCCATGAGGTGGTTATGTACAATTGATGAACTCTTTTTTAAGTTGATTTTTTGACCAATATGTTAACTTGCAGGTTTTCTAGTCCAGAACTTCTGTGCATGGTTGATTCTATGATAAATTTCTGGGAGGTCAGTTCTGTTTTATGTGATTGTTTGTTCTTTCATTAACAACTTTGTGAGGCCTAAACCTTACCAATTACTCCCTTCACATATTTGTAGATGCTCCTCTCAAACTCAGGTGACATTTTGGTCCACAACAAAAAAATATTCTGGATACTAACACATATATCTTCAGAAAACCCTAATCATTGTTTTTTCCCATCATCCACCTTTCCTTCTTTCACTCACACATGTACACACTACCATGTCCCCATGGAATCCTTGGGCCAAAAAATAAAAGAAAGTCATGACCTGTGCTATCTTGTTCCACAACTGTTACAATCCTCCAGAGTTTTTAAAAAGTACTAGTATCTGTGCGTCATTCTTTTAATGATTCTTGGTCTGTGAGTTCATTTGTATCAATTGGATTAACTTTTCTGCAATTTTCTTTGAACTCAGTGGTTCAACCAGTTGCAAGCTGGGAGGATGCTTACTGTGAGAGATCTCTTATCTTGGGTTGAGTTTATTAACATGACTAAAGAGAGTTTGGGACCTGATTATGCTCTTTTCCATGGACTTTTCCTTGTTTTGCTTGATGGATTATGTTTAGGTAATGCTTGATTGCTTTCAACTCCTTGCATGTACATTTTTATTCTTAACTTTTAGCTCAAAATTTGTTTATAAAGTTTTGGTTCTATATTTCTAACATAAATTGTTGAACATTGCTTTTGAGTTGTTGTCTTGAAGATCATCGTTTCTTATCTCATTATGCATTTGCTTGGTTCTATTTTATGACTGTTTCTACCTGGACCTATTACACTGCTGTTCTCTTTTATTCTACTGGTATGTTGATCATTGGGATTGAAGAAACTCAAATATTTTTGTTCTCAGAGATGATGCCATATGTTAATTGGAAATATGATAACCAAAATTCTGATTATTTTTCATTGCATCTCTAGTTGAAATATTATGATTTCTATTGAATGAAAATTTCACCTTGTTTTTAGATATACATCAGACCTTGCATGATCTCCAAATCTTTATCTTGCGACCTTTAATGGAATGGTAACAAAGATTGGCCATAAATCCCTTCATTTTTGAATCTCTCATAATGATTCATTGGTGTGCCTTTACAGGGACTGGTATTTCAAAAGAGGAGGCTGGAGTGTTAAGGGAGAAGTGTACGTCTTTTCTTGTAAAGCAACTTGAGGTGTGTTTATTTAATTTTTCAACTGATTTTTTTGCCCCTGTTTTGGAAGTGACATTAGTTGGATGCTATTTCTAATATCAACTTTGACGATCCTGTAGTGTCCATGTCCTTAATGGATAAATAGTTGTTTCCGTTTATTCTTTCTATATCATTTATTTATTTTGCAGATAAAAGTTTGGTTTTTCATTTAGAGTAATTGTCTTCCAGGTCTTTTTGCAATGAGCAATGTCTCAACATGTCTTTAGCACGGTTTTAAATATCGGTGTCGTGTACCGTTTCGGTATCGTTCCCCATGTCTCGGTATCGGAGCGAATCGGACCATATTGAACTGAATCGTCTGCCACTACTGTGAATTTTAAAAAGACGACTAACAAACTTATATAAATAATAAAAAATATAAATTAATTAAAAATAATGATGGATAATTTTCTCCAATGATTTAAAAAATTAATTTAGTTTTTTGAAATTATTACAGTATATTTACAACTAAATGAAAAAAATAAACTGTTAAAATATAACTTCAAGAAAAACTTGTCATAACTATATACACTAAATTAACTAGTACTTTACCATTATTTTATTGCATGTAGCCTTTTAAGCAAGTGATGTGCAGCTTCCACGTTATTTACAAACATCACTTTTTTCATTGATAGCAAAGGACTTTGGCCGGACTTTTTTTTCCTTCTCGACCAACATGTTTCGTTCTCTTCTCCTCTTTTTTTTAATCGAAAAGTTTGGTTATCTTTCAGATCATCTTATCGTGTAAAAAAAACAATTTAACATCTCTTATAGTGGGCTTTTAACGATAAATATCACCAATTTCCTCTGTATACAATACTGTTTTTGAGTGATTCTTGAAAAGCTGTACTGTATCAAAAAACATGTATCGGTCGTAAAAAATCCCGTTACATATCAGCCGAAACGGTACATAACGGGCGAGATTTAAAACCCTGGTCTTTAGTAAATCTTGAGCTCAATTTTTTCTTTTTCAATTGGTTGCTGTTAGGTTGAAGGGTATCATGTAGTTGTAAACTTTTTGATGATAAAATTTCTGGTCTAGAAGATGATTAGGGAGCCTTATTGTTTTTTAAATGTTCTTCAAATAACATTTTGTGATGTCTGATTTGGTTAATGTTTTGGGGTTCTCTAGGCTGTATGTGGAACCATTTTGTTTATTGAGTTGCAATTTGACAATGTATAAATTTGTTGAGACTTCCATTGATTAGACTTAAGGCCTACTTGGTTGACTTCAAATAAATTACGATGCCTATGAGGTAATTTTTAGTCAAATTTAATGTCAATTGACTTGAGCTATTCTATTATATGGAATTTCGTGCAAGTTGTCTTTTCAGTTTTACATTTCCCTTATTTTAGTTGGTCTCTAAAAAATATATTGTTCAAACATTTCTTGGCATGAGGTATTTATTTTACTAGTTTGGATCATCTATAGCAGGTTGTATAAATGCTTTGTTTGATGTTACAGCTGGATGGTACTATGCTGAGTAAAATATCAACAATGGGAAATTATGGTTGGGGTGATCATGGAACAACTCCGGATGTTTCTCGTACTGATGACATGCTTTGTGACAATGTCTTCGGTATCAATCCATTTTATGTTGAGAAAGGTCCGTGCATGCATATAATTTCGTCTTTTGTGCAATATAACATAAATGCAATTATTCATTCCTTTTTTTTTTTGAGAAACTGACAATTATTAGAGGCATGAAAAAATATGATTAATAAGTTGTCAATGTTTTCTTTTTTTTTTCCATTTAGTCTTACATGGTATTTGGTTCAATTCTAACTCAAAATTTATTTCATTTGTAATTGAATTTCTTATAGAATTTATTTACAAATGAATTCTTAGCATGATGAAAGAGAAATGTGTAATTCATTGAAAATGAAATGAAACTTATGTTCAGTTCAAGTCTAGAATTTTAAATAGTACATCATTTTTGCAAAAATTTTCTTTTATATGCTATTTTTAAAAAATTAATAGATATAAAAAACAGTAGAGAAGTAAAAAAGGAAAGAAGAAAGGAGAAAAGAGAGAGAGAGCAGACAAAAAACAGTGAGAAAAAAAATAGAATTTATCAATTAAGTGTATTTTTATCATAATAAAAAAATGCCTTACAACTTGAATATTCATTTGGAAATTTAATTTTAATTTTATAGAGATGGAATCCCAAATGAATTTTCATTTATATCAAACGTATAAACTATGAATTTGAAATGAATTCCACATTTATTAAAACTAACATTCTTATTTTATTTGTCAGCTCTATCGTTGTCTTAAGATGTTTCTAGGCTTTATTCCAATAGCAGTTGCATGTTGCATGTATTCTGACTTGAGGTTTAATGCTTATACTACAGGCAATGAAGCATGTGAGAATAGTGGTTTTGAATTTTTGGCACCAACTGCTCGTAAAAATGCTTTGCGAGTCTTGCGTGCGATGCAGCTTCCAAAGCCTGGTATGTATTGGTCTTTCTATTGTTGTTCCACAGTATTCAAAATCATTTTTTTCCTGCTCTGGCTACTGTTTTCTTTGGTTGATATTCTTTTATTTGCATTTTGGAATATTTATCTTCTTGCAATTCTTTATTATTGTAGTACTACTAGAGGGCAGTCCAGGGGTTGGTAAAACAAGTTTGATTATTGCCTTGGGAAAGTATTCTGGGCATAAGGTTGTACGCATAAACTTATCTGAGCAGGTAAATGTTTCTATTTCGTCCCCTAGAATATTCTCTGCATATACTTATCATTTAATCATCATTGCTTTTCC
>CANYLF013260957.1:0-11363 GCA_948193215.1 Bocquillonia castaneifolia
TGTGGCAAATTAATCAAACAAGAAAAAGGAATTAAGGCTCAAACTTGGCTTACTAATGGTAAATAAGGTAGTTTATTTGGCCAAGAGTTAACCTAAATTGCCCTTATCACTTTCATATTTCCAATAAAATCATGTGAATTCTAAATGCATACTAAGGCAAGTTCTAATGAATTCTCACCAAGCAAGATTCACTCAACAAAAAGAAAATAGGAGCATGCACAAGATATATATGCTCAATGAAGCTCAAAAACTCACAAGGGTTAAGTACAATGTTGAGAATCTAACATATAATTGAAAATCACAATCAACTAATCACACTAAAACTTGGAAATAGAAAGCTCAAAGTTTAATACTAACTTCAACCAAGCAATTGTCTAAAATTTTGAACAAAATAATTATCATCACAATTTCTAGCACCAATTGCAACAATTTGAACAATTAATTCAATTAAAATAATTAAGTATCAACTCAATATGCTTAATGAATAAACCTAAAGCAAAACAAAACATAATTAAGCATAAGAAAATTTGAAAAATATAACCACAAACTTAGAAGTATCCAATAATTCCCTCCCCCACACTTGAATGAAACATTGGCTTCAATAACAAAACTTAAAAGTAAAGGGGGTAAGGAAACTTCCCTGAACAGAAGCCGCATCAAATCACCAAACCACGAGTCAGTGTTTAAGAAAAGAAAATCTAAAAACAAAAGAAAACACCACAAAACAAAATTAAGAAAATCCTAGATAAGAAAATAAATAAAAATTAAAAATAAAAACAAAAACAAAAACAAAAACAAAAACAAAAACAAAAACAAAAACATTGGGTTGCCTCCCAACAAGCGCTTAATTTAACGTCTTTAGCTAGACGTACTTCCCTTTTCATTAAGGATACAATCGAACATGCGGAAGCTTTCTTGGAAGCATCTTCCTTCACTTCTCCCATGTAGGCTCCCTTATGCCTAGATAGTAAAGAGCATATTCCACAAAAACCATCTTTGGTTCGATGATGACTTCAAGAATGTATGATTCTTTTTGTGGGTTCTCAAACAGTATACTCTTTATCACAAGATCGTCATAGATAATGAGGTACAAAAACTTCATCACTTGAATTCTCAACATCAATTTCATCTCTGTTGCTCTCATCCTCGTGGATTGCACAAGTTTCCTTATCAACATGAAAGTTGGATTCTTGTAAAGGCTCTTCCTTGTCTATATTTTGAAATTTGTGTTGAACTTCAAGAACTTGCTCGTCATCCTCTTCCATGGGCTCAATATCTTCTCCATTGCACCCGTTAGAAGTCCAAGGAGAATATGTTTATGGAGTTAGGAATCTTGTGAATTATAGTTCAAAAATTGGTTCGAATATTCATCATGATAATTCATAATAAATCACGAACAAGAAAACACATAAATTTTTTTTCCATTTAATTTTTTACCAAACAAACAAACAACTTAAACAAAACAAAATAACACAAAAACAGATAAAAACGTAATAAACAAAAAATTATAAAAAAAATACCAACCACAAAATTAATCAACAATGAAATCACAAAACAAAAAAAATATGCAACAAAGATTTCACATGCACATTGCAAAAACTTAACCAAAGAAAAAAAAATTAAGCACACAAAAATAAATTAAAAACAACACAAAACAATGTAATCAAAAATAAGTTAATTTTGTTGTACCTGGCAACGACGCCAAAAACTTGACAGGCTCCCGCAAGTGCACGGGGTCTATCGTAGTAATAAACTTGAAGTATGAGGTCGAATCCACAGGGACAATCGTTTAACTACTTTTCAATTAAGTTCACAAACAAAATAATTAAAGTAAAATGAATAACCTTGAGTTGATTTTGAAATAATTTTGAAAACTAAATTAACAAGAAAATAAATGCAATTAAATAAATTAACAATTAAAAACAAAATTTAAATCGACTAACAAACACAAATAAACAAACACTAGAGTTCAGGATTTCATCTAGAGGGGTAACTCGATAATCAATCAAAATTCATTTAAGCAAGACTTTTTGAAAGTATTTAATCATCCGTTGAGGCCGAAAAATGTATTCAATTGAACCAACTATGCCAATCTGACGATGCACATTGATAAAAACAATCAAATCCATTAAGTGAATCTTTAAATCAAGTTTAGGTTAATTGTCGTGTCCGTATTAACATCTAAACAAGCTCAATTCCCAAATCCGATTTATAACAATCCGTCAATTCAGTTATAAATCCTAAAAACATAAATCTAGGTGATCAATCAAGAAATATGTCATGAAATTCTTAGAAATTGAATTAAATGAAGAAAACTAGAAAAACCATATTAAAATAGTAAATCAATTGTTGATAATCAAATTACACCCTATTAGATTACATTCATCCCTCTAGTAGGAGATTTAGTTCCTAAACATAACAAAAACTAACAAACAAACAATATTAACAAACATAAACATAATTAAAAGATAGAATCAAGAAAAGGAAACCTTAGTCTTGAAAGATGAAATGAGCTTCAATCCCTCCAAATCCTTGTAAACCAATCTTGAATCCTTGACCAATGGTATTTTCTAAGTGTTTCTAATGTTTTCTAAGCAAAATAAAATAAACCAAAGTTATGGCTAATGTTTATGAGGGTTGTATATATAGTGTTCCTCCAAAAATACCCTAAAAAACCCTAAAAACCACTAAAAATCATGTTTTCCAAAAAAGAGGCCCATTGCCGACCAGGTGCCAGCCAGAAGCAGGAAAAGGGGAGTTATCTTAGAATTCAGTCAACCAGGTGCCGGGCAAAACCAGGGGTTTGGCCTAACTTCCAAGAGGCATATCTTAGTCATCCAAACTTCAAATTGAGAAATTCTTGAGCCTAAAATCAAGTTCAAGAAGTCTAATTTAATTTCTATGTCTTGATATTTCTCTAATTCAATTGTCTTCTTGTCCAAAATGCACTTGACATTTCCGTGCTACATCTGAGACAGCTTTCAAAGCTCTTTCTGGAGTTTAGTGTGCATCTCCTTTGTTCTAGCACCAATTGAGCTGATTCCTTTTGAAAATGAAAGTAAATTCAAACCAATTATGATCTAGAGCTTTTCAACTCAAAACTAATTCCACATCCAATGCTCCACGCTCTCAAAGTTTGCCGATTCACGAAACCGCAAACTAGCTCCTTTATGCTCTCAATCTCAAGTGTTGCCTTTAGCTTCTAAACCTTCAAAGCATAATACCTACAATGATTTCACACAAAAACAAGTATAAATCACCCTTGAAAACATAAGAACCATGAAGAACTTAGATTGACACTTGTATGATGCAAAGACAAGAGAATTACACAATTTATACTCCAAATGAACTCAAATTCCTCTAATCTTGTAAGTTAACAATAATTAACAAATATAGATGCTAAAACCACTCAAATATGCAAGGATTGAATTAAAACCTAATGACATATATAGAATAATAACCGGTTATCAGGAATATGAGGATTTGAAGTAGCTCCAAATGTAGGAGGGACCGATATTCTGTCTAAAGAATGTGATGCTAATGTAGAAGTGGGAGGTACAGTAAATGATGAGCTCCTATGTAAAAGAAAGGCTGAGGGGGGATGACCTTATCCTCTAGGAAAGTGATAGTGGGGACCTGCACCCCAGTTCGTCTCACCGTAGCAGTTAGAATGTCAAACTGCATCTGAAAATGTTGGCCTATCGCTTGTACCATGTCCCTGGTGATATCAGAATGCAACTACTATCGGTCCATATCAGACTGCTGTGGTGTTGATGGTTGCTGGCGTAACATGATCTACATTGTGGCCTCAATGACACTAACAAAGGCATGATCTTCCCTCAAACTTCCAACGGAGGAAGGTGGTAGTGGCTGCGGCTGTGACGCTGATGCAGAAGTTGATGGCAAAGTAGAAGAAACAGGGCTATAGAACAATTCTGCTGTCGATCCTAGGCCATAGACCCGTGACTTCTTCATCCCATCTACTGCCAGCCAATAAAGCTCATCATTAGTCATTTCCTTTCCCTCCTATTCCGCCACCTTCTTCAACTCCATAAAACGTTCCAAACAATACTCCAAAGTTATGAATTGATAGAATTAAAGCAAGTGAAACCATATTAGTTAGGAATAAAGTAAATTATAGCAAATATGTAAGAAAGACTTAAGTTAAAGTAGGAACGACTTATATAGATCACCTTTGATCTTTGATCAACAAACCGCATCCTATCACTAGGATCTAGGTGCGTCTCCATGAAGACCCTGAATGTAGTAGGAGCCTCTCCCATTTCAGACTCCTAAAATGGGATATTTTATCAGTTGCGTCTTATTTATAAGTATTTAAAGAAATTGAATGCATGGTTTATTTATATATGTTAAATTAATGCTCAGCATATGATCAGCTCCCCCCAGTGTGTCGCGAAGGTCCTGTACCTGCACCAATCAGCTCACTCAGCCTGTTCCTCTTAGTAGTAGAGGACTTGTTCTGATAATCCTTCTTCACCCACTCCTCCTCCCAAGCCTTGAACATCTCTGCCTGGACGGAGGTCTTCTTGGTCCTCTGATGCCTTTAGTTATAGAGGAAGTTGGAGTACCAGTTAGCTGCTTGTCTCTCCTAGGTCTGCCTAAAATTTGGATCAGGCACCTCCCATCTCCAGTTTTTATAAAGAAATAAATAGTCAGTAGAAAACACATTTGAAAGTAAGTATAACTAATTAGAATTGATTGAATATTACTACAAACTCCTTAATGTAAATATCAATATGCTCCTTTATAAGTTTGCAACAGGTGTGGCCTTCTTTGAATTGCATCTTCTCAAAAGCAGTCCTTAATAGCCCTGGATGTCTGCTGAGTAGGGATCAATTTCTTACACAAAACATTTAAGTGTTAAACAAGCGAGAATATAATAACCGGTAAACGAAAGACAAAATTTAAATATACTAACAATTTTTTGGTGTTCGGCCAATAAAGCTGTTTCCCCTCAGTGGGGGCTGCATCAGTTGAAGTATCCCCAGAAGATGAAGATGGTGTAGAAGAACCTCAACCTCTGCCTGTAGGTGGTCTAGCCGCACCTCGAGTCGATCGAGTCACTCTAGACGTCCCTGGAGCTCCTGGGGGTGGTCTAGGTTGATATGAATGTCTAACATCCGAAGATGAAGGTAGAGTCAATGGTGGAGGTGCGGTCGATGATGGAGGAGTAGGAGTTGTAAACACTATAGTAATAGGAGAAGTAAACACTATAGTAGTAGGAGCAGTATACACTATAGTAGTAGGAGCAGTAGACACTGTAGTAGTAGGAGCAATAGATACTAGAGGATGGCTGGATGGTGTGAGTGGACTAGATGAAGATGAAGCAGTAACTCCACCACTGGGAGGGATGGAAATAGGAGGAAGTCCTACAGTAGTAAGAGCTGGAGGTATATTATGCGGTGGAGGTGTAGGAGTACCATCTGCAGTAACTGTAGTCACAACAATCGGCTTTATTAGCATACCAATCGGCATCACCTCCTAGGAAGATAGTGAAGGAGTCACACCAGTAGCAATGGTGGGTACTGGCTTAGAAGTAGTGACTAGCTCCTCCTCCTTATCAATAAGCTGGAGCCTCGATGCCTGTCGTGTATGTCTAGCTGACGGTGTAATAGCCGCTTTACCATTACCTTTTCTCATACTTGAACACATAAAAAATAATAAACAATACATCAATGACCATAAATAACAAATTATATGTTATAATGCATTGAATTATAAGTAACATCACAATGTGAAAGGCAAAATTGTTACATATACTTAATCAGAGTCATCTGCGAGAAGATCAACTATATCATTTGGTTCTTCATCATCATCATCTGTAGATGTCTCATATTCAACCTCCTCTTCTTCATCATTCTCTACTTGTTCAACATCAATAATTTCCTAAAATTCCTCATCAGGGTTAACTAAATCAAGGCATTCATCATCTTCTTCAATTGCTTCAACCCTACTTTCATCATCCAGCTCTTCTTGGATGGGGGTGCAATGACAGCTGATGTCGAAGACTCAGGCATGTCAATATTACCCTTGGCTTTCACCTTACATACTGCCTCCTAATCTTCCCTAGTTTTGTTCTACTTAGATATTTATAAAAATAAACTTGGGCTGCTAACACAAACGGTTCGTATTTATGAAATCGCTTATGAGTGTTAACCTCAACAAGTTTATACTTCTTACGAATAATCATTCCTCTATTTAAAGTCGAATCATACCAATCACAATTAATAAAATAATTTTTTTGATAGTTTCACCCAGGTATTCTAACTTAACTATCTTCTTCAATATGCCATAATAATCATTCTCAGAAGCACTGTAGTTTGTCCCTTTAATGTAAACACCACTATTAGATGGTGACTTCCGTACGAATTAGTATGAAACTTTTACCAATTCACAATATAACCATTATAAGTAGTGACATGTGTGATTGGACCGTATGCTAAACTTATAATGTACTGATTTGAAACTTCATTCCGAGGGTCAAGAACCTAAATTGAAAATGAATGGTTGTAAGTTAGACAAATATGCAAGGTACATTTTCTAGCATATGGGTATATAGGGTAAGTGAAATTACATAAATTCGAAACTAGGCTTGAAATAGAGTTTCAAGCTTGACATCAATCTCAGTGTCTGAGATTTCAGGATTCACTGTGCGTAATGCCGCAACATATATCCTATTCACTCCAGATGAAGGTGTTAATAAACATTTATGTACAAATATTATATATTAACTTGTATTCTTTATATTTTAAGTTCTTACTTCATATATTCTTCGACTTCCGGACAATTTAAGAGAACATAAGTATGTGTAGCTTGATACTCTTTATCGAACAGCAACCTCCTATTTTTTTTTGACCAATTGGTCTATCAGGAGGCCTGAATATTGACAATTGATCCTCATCATCCTCATAATCATCCTCAACAGTAACGTCATTCGACGAACTCACCGAGTGAGTGAAGGTTCCTTGTCTTTGAAGTAAAAAGAAGCAAACTTAGCCGCTTCTTCCATTAAGTATGCATTCATAATTGAACCTTCAACTTGACTCTTGTTTTTAACTTTTCTCTTAAGCTTTCCTAAGTATTGGTATGTAAAAATAAAATTTAAAATGAATGTTCACATGTGAGAGTACTTGCTGTGTAATTAATTTATGACAATATTGATTACCTCTCAAATGGATACATCCATCTATAATGGACAGGTCCAGCCAACATAGCTTCAAATGGTAGATGCTTAGGTAGATGTTCCATGGACTCAAAGAAACTCGGGGAGGGGGGGGGGGGGGGGAGGAATATACGTTCCAGTTTGCATAGAATTAAAGAATTATTTTGATTCAGCCGATCTAAGTCGGCCTCCAGCAGAGATGTCTGAGCCAATTCCCTAAAAAACAAGCACAGCTCCATAATAGGTGCCCAAATCTTTTCAGGCAAGAATTCCTTCAATGCAATTGGCAAAAGTCTTTGCATAAATATATGACAGTTGTGACTTTTCATTCCAAACATTCTCAACTTTTTTGCATCAACACATCTTCCCAGATTCAAAGCATAACCATCCAAAAACTTCAAATTTCTCACCCAATCAAATACTTCTTGCTTTGATTCCTTGTCTAGGACATAGTATGCTTTAGGATACATCCTTGTAAGTTCATCGTATTGTAATCTAGACCTATTACAATACTTATTCAACTCTTCCCTAGACTTAGTTGTGTCTTTCATCTTTCCCGGGATGTTCATCACAATGTTGAAGAGATTGTCAAATGCATTCTTCTCAACGTGCATCACGTCAAGATTATGTTTGACAAGGTTTTGCTCTAGTAAGGCAGATCCCAGAAAATACTCCGTTTGTTCCAACCAAATGTCTTCCCAACCACCCCATTCACCTTATCCGCATCAACCTTTGTTACCTTCATTAAACTGAATGAATCCAACTCTTTCAAAAGCTGATCACCTTTTTTCACCCCCTTTAACCATTTAATAACTCATTTATTCTTTCTAAAATCAATAGTATTCCTCTGCCAACTATGGTCCTTGGTAGGAATTTACGGTGGCTGTTTAACCACGATATCTTCCCACTTCTAGTCAGAGTGAAAGCATCTGAATCCTTCATGCAATAAGGACATTCTCACTTCCTAGCCGTACTCCATCCTGTCAACATAGAATATGCAGGGAAGTCATTAAACATCCATATCAATGTAGCTCTAATAGTAAAATTCTTCTTTTTATCACAGTCATAAGTCTGCACCCCGGTTTCCCACAACTGATTCAGTTCCACAATCAAAGGCTGAAGAAACACATCAATCCTTCCTTTCGGATTCCTTAGCCCCGGACACAGAACAGTAAGAAACATAAACTCATCCTTCATGCACAAACTGGGAGGTAAATTATAAGGCGTCATAATAACAGGCCACAAAGAGTACTGCTGTCCACTCTGCCCAAATGGTTGGAATCCATCTACACATAATCCCAACCTCACATTCCTGACTTTATTTGCAAATTTAGGAAATTCTTTATCAAAGTGTTTCCATGCTAGAGAGTCTGACGGATGACACATCTTTCCATCTTCCTGCATATGTTTCAATTGCCAATGCATATTACTCGTAGTTGCCTTGGAGGCATAGAACCTCTGTAATCTAGGAGTAATTGGGAAGTAATGCATCTTCTTATAAGGAATGAGTCTTTTCTTAGAAGACCATGTTCTATTTCACTCCCCGATGGGGGTTCTTTTCACCCTTCCCTCACGGTACTACTTCGCTATCGGTCACCCAGGAGTATTTAGCCTTGCAAGGTGGTCCCCTCTCTTACTAGCTTGTACCTCTCCTTTTTGCATATCTTGCATGAGATAAGTTCACTATCCTCACCCCAGTAAATCATGCAAAGATTCTCACAACAATTGATTACCTCAACCGGGAGGCCCAATCCCCGTACAAATTTCTTCATCCTATAGAAAGTTGAAGGCATCGAGTTGGGCTTAGTAATCATTTTCTGGATAAAGCTACTCCACTCATCATACTCTCCCTCAGCCATTTGATACCGACACTTCAATTCCAACATCGTCATAATAGCAGACAATGTTGAATAATGCTCATTTCTAGGCTAAACATCCTGCTCAGCAGAGCACATCATTTGATAAAACCGCTATGCTTCAGGATTTGGATCCTCTTCAACATAGTCCTGATTAAAATGTTGTTCAAGCTAAAAATGATGTTCAGGCTAAAAGAAATTTTGATACAACTCTGGCCCCGTGGCATCCATAACCATTCTTTGGTAAGCATTAACATTATCATTTTGAAAACCTTTTACATTCACATCCACTGAGGGTATGAAGTTATACACTCTGGGTTTCACTTCACCATGAAAAGTCCACACAGTGTAATTTGGAACAAACCCATTTGTCGCCAAATGTTGTTTCACAGTCTGAACCTCTCGATACAATTTGTTCTGACATTTCACTAACTTACATGGACACTTTATCAATCCATAGCTCATACATTCTGGATGTTGTAGTGCAAACTGTATAAATCTCTGCCCAACCGTATTCACCTAATCAACTGATATCATTCCATTCACAATCCTTCCTTCATGCATCCAACTACGATCCTCACTCATTTCTTCGATCTTTTTAACACAAAATAAACAACAAAATTAAGTTTGGTAATATTCAAATAATGAAGCAAATGGTTGAGGCTTCGAATTAGTTTATATATATTGAACTTAGTGCACCAATGTATTCTCATAATTAAACTAATTAGAAGCCTCAACCATTCAAACAACATTTATCATATTCAATTCACATTAATTTGGGATGCATCCTAAAAACTCCGCCTACCTACTTATTAAAGCAAGCACTCCAAAGGTTTGGCCCTATCTCATTGGTGAAATTAACATCTATAACTTATCACGATATATGACAACAAATGAATCTCAGGTAGCCTTCCGAAGTGGTTCTCCAGATGCACGATTAATTATATATGTTGAATAATGTATAGAATCAAATAAATGATTCAAACATTACTCAACATATATGAAAATATGCATCCGGAGAACAACTAATCAGTAAAAGGCACCCGAAATTCTAATCGTTCTCATATATTTTTAATTATGATAAATTAAATAACTGTCAAGTTCATAAATTGTCCACTGGGACAATCCCATATCCTAGAATTACATCTAAGGATACTGGACAAGAATTCTACGATTTCACTACATGATCGAGTTAAAATGACCGGTAACAATCGTTTTAACTTTAAATTCAAAGTTTGTTATACAATTTTACTTCAATTAGATTGAATTACATTATCTATCAACTCATTTACAATGCAATTGATTTAGATTTAAAATATATCGAACTCAGTTGCAAGGACGATGCAAACCAAGTAATTTATTCAATCGGTGCAAGGAAGATGCACACGTATCGGATTAACAATTTAATTGACTTTATTCATTCATTGCAAGGAAGATGCGAACGAATATATCAAAGTTTTAATAAATTTTATAATTAATTTAAAGTTTGTATACTTTTGGAGTTCAAATTTTTTCGATGCAAGGAGGATGCAATCGAAAGATGAATTTATTTTAGTTCTTTTTTGTGTCACCTATAGCCTCTAACTTATTTTAAATCTGATGTAATATCTATCTAAATTTTGACAAAGTCTCCCCTGTATATATAGGTATCTCCCCATAATATGGGGCCATTCCTGCAAAAAAAAAAAAAAAATACACTTTTATACTTTCTCACAATACTGGGCCTACCAAAAATTACCTAGACTCAATCATCACAAATCTCACAAACCTAATCTAGTAGTGCATGCATAGTAGCCAACCTAAATCTAACAGCACATGCATATTATCCAATCTAAATCTAACAACACATGCATATTCAACATCCAAAAAACTAACAATCATGCATTCAATATTAATCAAATTAAATATTTTCTCTAAATATTTACAAAGGATAGAGAACTTACTTGATCAAATTCACACCAAGAAGTTAACACAATATCTCTACAACCTACAAATTGTAAGTAAGTTCACATTAATTTACAAACAAAAAACGCTAACACTAATTAATACAATCAACAAAAAATAACAAAAATAATCAATTGTAAAAAAAATTCACCATAAATTGACAATATTCATTCAACCTAAAATTAACATATATTCAACATATAAATTCAACCTAACAAAAAAAAAAACAAGAATAATAAAAAATGCCTAATTAATTTCCTAAACTAAACACAACATAATATTATTATTAATTCCTAAGCATAAACTATTACTTTAATTATCCAAATCCACACAAATATATATATATATATATATATATATATATATATATATATATATAT
>CANYLF013261702.1:0-16641 GCA_948193215.1 Bocquillonia castaneifolia
GCTCTAAGATATTCTGTTCAGATTCAGCTTTCTGTCATTTATAAAACTGAAATTAAGATTTAAGAGCATAAGAAGCACGCATGTAGAGAACCACTTGAACTAGAGTGTTTTATCATACCTTTTCCGCTGTAAATTAAGGGCGTGCGCAACCCCACTTTCATTGTCTTCATGCCAACAAACCTAAGCTACAATCCTTGCACTGCCCATTTGAGGAACTAGTAAAAAAGCAAAAAGAGAAGACTGTTCATTTGCATATTCAGCAAAATGTAAATATGAAAAAGGAAAACGAGATGAAAAAAATTTAACTATAATTGGAAAGAATAATATCAAGTATAACTGCTTAGAGTCACTGAAAAGTGACAAGAAAATGTAATGTTTTTAAATAAATTGATTTTATATCCATTACAATCTTGCAGAGTCCCTGTAAATACAGTTCCACTATGTGTGTGGTACAAAATTTACTAGGAGAACAAAGACTACGGGAAAAAAAAAAAAAACAAATTACAGTTCTGTAGCACATGTAAAGGAAAACTAAAAGCAACAAACAAGAACTGTATAAAGATCCAATCCTCCTATCTATCAGACACTGCAACTATGAAAATAACTGCAAAAAATTTCAGAAAGAGAATGATTCTCTCTTTCTTTTTAAGATTTCTACATGAATACTGCTGCAATCACTTGTTCTGAGGAGGATTTGAAAGGCTTGGTGGTGCCTTCCTTAGACTCATTTCCAAAGCTTTCTGGGCTTCTTTACTGGCTTCACTTACCATGCTTGTATTCGATGGAAGCGACGAGACGGACACTAGCAGTTTTCTTGATTGATTTCTATTTCCTGGATGGGTCTTTCTTTCATAGTTGAAACAAAGTAGAGAGCACAAGAGCATATGAAAAAGAATCAAGGCAAAAAGAAAAATGATGGCTCTACTAGTTCTCATGCTGTCCTGTTGGAAGGAAAGAAGAAATTGACAAATTTTCCAGGGAGAACATGTAGTAGATATCTTTAAAGAAAGATGGGCAATGCGTGCCTTTTTACATGTAGTCACCCTATTTCTGAACATACATACCCTATAGATGCTATAAAAGTATGTTTACACTGTCAATAGACTCTGTTAGACACTTAAATCTTTCCATCTCTGATCAGGGACCAGATGTTTTGATGCTCCTTAGAACTAAGACAAATACCCAAGTAACGAACTCTAGAATAGAAACTTCCTTCTGCAGTTAAATTGTGTAGATCTAAATCATTGTCATTAACTGGACCAAGGATATCCCTACACTTAAATATGTCTGAAGAGAGAGATGTGGAGAAGTTCAGGTAGAGAAATCCGCACACAAAGTGTATTTAAACAGATAGGAACATGATTTAGCTGCCCCAAATGACAGTAATATTTTCTTCCTGAGATATGGTATAAAGATTTTTTTTTTTTTTTTAACTTCATCTTTTATCAATAATTTGGTCATGTGCCTTTGTTGTTTTAAGGGTTGGAACTTGGAAGCAGCTGATCATGTGATACTGAATTGAGCATTATAATTCTCTGACTTCTGCACATAATATTTCATGTGACTTATCACATGAGAAGAAATCAGATGCCTAATTTTCTGTCTCTGTATAAAATCACCCACTAGTTGTGCACCTCTATTTCTGCTAACAAATACAGCTTATGTTAGCTTTTAATAGAATAAATCATCCAATATTCTTCTAAGAAAATATATTGTTTCTATTCCACTTCTTATCATTTAGGACTTGCACTACTTTGACTAGTGTTCCATCAAAATTTCCCCATGTTGACCCCCCATATACTGCATCTTATTCAAAAAGCTTAAATGACCAAGCCTCAAGTCTAAAATAACAAATTATCTTTCAACTCTGCTGAATTTAGCTGGCTTGTCAGGCTTAACAAATCTGTTTTGCAAATTGCAACCATAAATATTTACATTCAAAATGCCTCTCACTGCTGATTCTCCCAAGTATTATAGTTGGACTAAGCATTTAAAAACAAGAAGAAGACGTGGTAAAATCTAAGCTCCATTAGCAATCCATGAAGCATTATATAAGGAGATTCTTCCAAATTTAGAAAGCCCTTAACCCATTTAATTATGTGATTAACTGATTATGCATCACTGCTTAGTCATATTGAATTATCATTAACATCTAAAGTACTTCATTTGTACATATATAAATTTCAATCTCCTCAACTTAAGCAGAAGAAAACAATCAATGAGGCCAAAGAAGACAATTATATTGCAAGATCATTCAAGGAAATGTATTTGAATAATGGTGTGGAGTCATCACCTTGAATTCCAAACCATAAGTGGATTTAAGATTCTACTAAAAACGAGTTTTCTGTCCATAGGACCAGAATAGAAATATAGTCTCACTTTTAGGCTCCTTCAACGAGAGATCACAGCAAAATTCAAGACTAAATGACACAATTATAGATGTAATTAATGACTTAAATACAGTTTTATTATTTCCTGGACATAGACATCGCCTTGATCAAGAAACAGGAGACTGTTTTTCTTGTTGAAGGCAATGATCCCAAGACTTGGCTGCCAAAAGTCAACATGGCTAACAGAAGATTATCACTTTAAAAAGGACTTCTCCCTTGCCCTTAACCCAATACTCTTTCACAAATCATTTCTATATGCAACTTCAAATTATCATAAAAATTTTCAATTAATAAGCCACTATATTCACTTCCTCGGGTTCTTGAAATTAATTCAACAATCCTTAAATCCTATACCAAACAAACAAATACCCTCACCCATTCCACAATTCAAGAGTATCCAGCTTTCTGTTACTATTTTCCAACAAGCACGTGATATATAGCTTGAGCTCTCTAAAACAAAAACAAGTTTCACAACGCATAAAAATAACCATTTACTTTACTCAATAAATGAATCAATACAGAGTGCAAAGTCTGCATGGTTCTGTCTCCCAGGTGTACAATTAATATATCTAATACACCATCAATATATATATATATATATACACACACACACACACACATATCTCATACAGTTTTCCCATTATGAGACAAAGCGGAAGCATTATCGAGCACATAGCTTTCACTATTCCCATTATCTAATAATTTTGAGTTATCCTCCATCCAAATAAGATTACTAAAACCAAACAATCGAGCAAAACAAGAGATCAACTGCTCATGAATTACTTCATCAGAAGGAAGCACAATACCTGTCTCCCTCCTCAACGATGTAACTTCTTTATCCACAATGCCACAGGGTACAATATTTTTGAAGTAGTTCAAATCAGGATCGATATTAAATGCCAATCCATGAGAGGTAATACCAGACGAGATACGAACTCCAATTGCACCGATCTTTCTATCTCCGACCCAAACCCCCGTTTCACCCTTCTGGCCAACAAAAGCTTTCACCCCATATAGTGAAGCCAATTCAATCATAGTCAATTCAAGTTTCTCCACATAATTCCTAGCACCAATTCTAATATCCCGAAGGGAAATAATCGGGTATAAAATAGCCTGGCGTGGACCGTGATAAGTAATGTCTCCTCCTCTTTGGGTATAGTGAAGTTCAGCGCCTATCTTGTGGAGTTCAGATGTAGAAATCAGCAAATTATGATCAGTCCGCCGTTTGCCAAGAGTGTATGTAGGTGGATGTTGCAATGACAATAGTGTATCAGGAATTTTAGAAGCTTTTCGATCCGAGGCAAGTTTTTCCTGAAGTTTAAGCGCCTCCAAGTAGCTGACAGTTCCCAGTTTCCATACCTGAAGACTCCTTGAAGACCTCATGGCTGCAAACAGCAAAATAATTAATTGTTTTATCATCACATGGCAACCTTTGAAAATATCCCATCATCTATACATGAATAGCAATGTAAGAAGTTAGTTAAGACATTTCATCGAACATTTGGTGGTCAAAAAATTTGACCAAATTGTTAAAGAAGTACAGATTGATTCAAGCGAAGAAAAATAGTGTGATGATGGAGAAAACATAATCAATTTTTTAACGCACAGTAGAAGTAAAAGACGTAAATTAAATGATGTATTAAACATTTTAGGGTAAAGGTGGGTGAACAAATGAGCCAGTTCAATTTAGAACATTTAACTGGAAATTAATGTTTTCTCTGACATTCACCATTCAGCTCACAGAGAGAGATCATGGCTCTCTCATTCAATCGTTTTACGCAATACCATGAGAAAGCATTAGGATTCACATCAGTATCCAATAAAAAAATTACTCTGTTATTCCTAAAATCAAAATTGAAAAGATTAAAAACCATAAAAACTTAAATAATTTAAATTATTCAATACTCCACCCAGCAGAAATCAAACATTCTTGGTATCTATTTGCTGGTACTATCACTTAATCTCTGGAACCAACCTCACATGCAATTCAACGCTTGTAACACCTACCCCTGCCTTTTCATTCTCTTCCTTTATGCCTTTACCGCTTCTGTAACCTAAATTAACCAAACCACTCAACTTTTTTGTTTCCTCTCTTTTGTCTCTATATGCATAAAAAAGAATTATGTTCAAATTAATTACCTGATGTCCTTCTCCTCCTTCGCATCGAATTTCTGCTCCGTTTTTGCTATTTACCGAAACCGTTTTAATAGCTCCTTAATCAACGACCGTTTTCACCATTTATCAAAAGCATTTTACTCCTTAATCGACGACCAGATTTTATCACTCGCCATCTTTCCCATTCTTTGAACACAACAACTCTTCCACAATTTTAGATATCAACATCAAGAGGAGCTTTTGTTTTTGATGAGTGAGATTGATTTCGTTCCTTTTATGCCGGGTGAAGTTAAATAATTGAATGATCTAAGTTTTTAGGGTTTCTATTTTCTCAGATTTAATCTCATAGGGATAAGTGGATAACGGATGTGGTCCAAATTATTTGCTATTTTGCTACGTTACTGTGTTAAACCTCATTAGCTGGATGCGGATGGTACATGAATTTCCAGTTAAATGTTCCAAGCTAAACATTAATGTTATTTTTGCACCTTTGCCCAGCATTTTAAGTAAATTTTACAATGAATAATAATTGCAATATATCATTCTTTTTTTTTAAATAATTGCAATATATCATTTAAAAAAATACTAATAATAATTGCAATGTAAAAAAAATAAACACATGGGTAGTTTATATGTGGTTTTTAACACATACTAATACATAAATAAAAAGCAAGCATTTTTTATAGTTACTTTATTTTAAACAAAGTAATTGTTTGAAAAAAATGTGAAAAAATCATTAAAAAAATAATATTTTTTCATTTTTTTCTTAATTTAGTATCAATTTTTTTGTAGACTACAAAAATTCTCTTTAATAAATATTATTTTTCATGATTTAATGTTTTTTTTTAAAAAAAAGAGTTAATTTACATAATAAAAAATGCATCAATCGAGAAAAAATAATTTTATTTTATAAGTTATCAATATTTTATTGTTTTATGATTACTTTATTTAAAACAAAGTAATTATAGAATGCACCTAAATAAAAAGATCCGTGCATGATTTTTTTAAAAGAGATCATTTTTAAAATTAAAAACTTAAATCTAGTTCACAGTTTGAATTCATCATATTTTTCAGTTCAATGCTTCGTTTGTTTCGTGGAAAATATTTTCCGAATTTTCTAGCGTTTGATGCACTCAGAAAAATTGATCAACGGAAAATGTTTTCCTGATCAAACGGAAAATAAGTCGCTTTTTCTGGATAATGACTTCATCTTTTGAAAAGAAGAAGTCATTTTACAAAACTTCAAAAACAACAAAATAATTCTAAAAATCATATAAATATATAATATTTAATATTCCGATATGACAACCACCACCGGTCGCCAATCACTGATCATCGGTGAAAATTTATTTTTCTATTATTTTTAAATATTTTCTCTTAAAATAATTGAAATTATAAATTTTGGATATAATTAAATATTTTATTTATTTTTAAATGAAATATATTAATAGTTTTATTATATGATAAGTATTAAAAAATATTTTCCAATTGTAGTTATCAAACAACAGAAAAACAGCAGAAAATAATTTGTTATTTTCTGAAAAATATTTTACGTCATTTTTTTTTTGTCATTTTTTTTCTAGTAGATTATTAAATAGTTGATTTCAAAATTTTCAAACTTGTTTACCCTGGTTCTTCACAACAACGTAAAAACCAAAAAAATATTTCAGAATGTTGTACAAAAGCTGTGGCCACTTGGAGATGCATACTAAAAGGAGGTCAAAACAACACTTAAAAAAAATAATAAATAAAATATTTCCACCTGTCAACTGTTACAACAACATGGAAAAGGTATACATATTCTACACTTTATTTGTCCCACTCCAGCAATTAATAACTGAATCCTGCTATTATATACAGATCAAAAACTGTTTTCGCATTTTGCAATTCATGCAACCGACTCATGAAGAACAAGAAAGCATGCAAACTCCAGGCCGATAAGCCCATGCTGGTGGCAATCGAGCATATTTTTCCATTCCTGGTTGTTCATCAAATGGCCGTTCTATTAATTTAAGCAACCTCCTCACTTCCCCAAAATCACCTTGTTCAGCAGCATCAATGGCAGTCTGGCACAAATAGTTCCGCAGAATGTATTTGGGATTAACAGCATCCATTTGGGCCCTTCTCTCTTCATCCGAAATGCTACTGACAGCCAACTGCAAAAGCAAAAATATGAGAGAACTGAAGTCGTGCAAAATGTGAAACGCCTCACTCACTACTTCATCGTTAAGTATGTCAGCTGTTTCAGAGTGGAAAAAGTAAACGGGGCAGGTCATATACTCGCACCTTATCTTTAATATCAATAGTTAGTACTCCATTCCCTCAAAAAAAAAATAGTCGGTACTCTAAACCAATTAACTCATGAAACAATAAATACACAGTGAGTGCATAAACCAGTGCTGTGAGAATGGAAGGCTTTTTTCCCCAAAAACACTTGGTCACATACAAAACCACCAAATACTATTGCTGGTCAACAAAAAGAATGCAGGGAAAGAAGCAGAAAACATATGGTACCTCATGAATGTAAGATTGCACCCAGCTGGTCCATGCCTCTTTACGCTCCTTCCCAATATCTAAAAGTGCAGCCTTCAGGGGAACTAACAACTCTTCTTGTGGAATGTTTGGATCGGCTTTGATATTGGAAAGCAACCTGAAGAAATTTGTGTAATCAACTTTATCCACAGCCATATTGTTGAGCAGCTTACTGATCAACTGTTTATTGTACTTTGGGAGGCCCAGTTTCCTGGTCATTATGGCTTGATACTCATCCATGAATTTGTTTCCGTATCTGTGAAATAAAAACAAAAAAGAATTTTAACAAATTGCCAATTAAAGTAAAGTTCCATTTAATTAAGAGTTTGCAAATACCTTTCCATGGCATAGTTTGCCTCCTTATCGTTAATCAACTGCGCTTCTGTTAGGCTAGCAGTGAACTGTGCAATATTCCATAGGCCAATGTCAGGCTGATTTGCAAAACAGTATCTTCTACCAGGGAGATCTGTGGTATTTGGAGTGTAACTTGGATCAAAAGCATCCAAAAATCCAAATGGACCATAATCAATAGTCAAACCCAGTATGCTCATGTTGTCAGTGTTCAAAACACCATGGGTAAAACCAACCCCTTGCCAGCTTGCAACCAAGGAAGCAGTCCGTTCAGCAACCTCCACTGTCCAAGCTGAAAAATTCCAAGATTTTAAGTTAATCAATACTCCCCAGACCACTTGAAAATATTATACATGAAATAAATGACATTGGAGGTGCAGAGAAAAATTAGTCACAAGCATAGAGGAGAAAAATAAAAGGAATTAACATGTGCCTGTTGTAACATAAGCTGTGCAGGTGCAGTTCCTTTGTGTAAATGGTAAAAAAAATATATGAACAGGAAGAGCTTGCAAGCATCCGCATAAAGCATCATCTACTGTCTACATACTAATAGATCGATTAATAGAATCCAGGAAAAAAAATGATCATATACAAATAGCTCAACCTGCAAGTTAACATTATTACCTGCATACTTGTTTGAGGTTAAATCCACAATTGAATGATCTTCAGCCCCCATGCTAAAAGATACACTCTCACTTTTACTCATGTTCTCAATATGAGGAAAATGATGTTTAATTGCATAGTCTGCCAAAGCCCGGACAATTTCAAGGTCTTCTTTCCCTCTAAAAGCATGTATTTGGTAGGAACCAAACCGAAGAAAAGATTGTGCAACTCTGCATACAATTGCACCAGGTTCTTCCTTTGGATTGCCACTGAACAAGCATGCATAAAAATGTGTAGTCAGCAATCGCTGGAAAACAACATTAAAATATCATCCGAAATCACCAATCTGTTATTAGTTTATTACTTTCATAAATGGGATTTATATGAGCTCCTAAGACCAAATCATAGTGCTCTATTTCTACCTACTGCAGCCCATGTCAAGTTCAAAACATTAGTCGGATTCTTTTCTTTTATGTGAAGAGAACCACAAAAATTATTCACATATTTCATGTGAAGACAAGTGCTGGAATGTCATCTTCCAGTTCTTTTTGTGGAGTAAAAGTTATTCCATATTCTACACAAATACCCAATGCGTAAAGAGAGAACCTTCCAGCATCATACAGCTCCAATAGGACATCAAACAGGCATACATTGGAAACAGGCATATTGATAACGGAGTACATAATTATTGTGATCAAGAGAGTGATAACATACTCATAAAACATGTCTCTCGTGACATATTTTCCAGTTGTCACAAGACAAAGTGCACGAGTTGTGGGTATTCCAAGATGGTGCATTGCTTCACTGCAAATGAATTCTCTAATGCTACTACGTAGAACTGCAAGGCCATCTGCAAACCGACTGTATGGAGTCTTCCCAGCACCCTTAAGCTGCAGTTCCCACCTTTCAGACTTAGAATTTAAAATCTCCCCCAGTGTAATAGCCCGGCCATCACCCAACTGACCAGCCCACATGCCAAACTGATGCCCTCCATAGCACTGAGCATAAGGCAACCTACAAGAAAATAAAACAACTCAATTGGCTGCCAATGGTTTCAATTTCAAAACATCATAAAATACAAATAATAGTAGGTCACAACACTTACGCTCCAACCAAAGGGGAAGCACCAGAAAAATTGAGGGGAAAATCCGGCCTTTCAAATCTGGAAAAAACCAACAAACACACTCTTGAGTTTAAAAAAAAATTGAGAAATTGATTAAAGAGGCATTAACCAATAAGTATATCTATATTTAACATAAATTTAGTTAAATCAAAACCTCCTGATATCTTATAATAGAATGCAGAAACTCACTCTTTAGGGTCCAAATCAAGCGATTCAGCTACCGATTCTGACCATGCAACCAACTGAGGATTTTCTACTTCAGCTGATGGTGATACTTTTGTATAACAAGCATGCAAAACCTGCAACCGATAGTACCCAATCACTCTAGCTAATTATTTTTAAAACAAGCTAATCAAGCAACCCCTCATAGAATACATATATAACGTGAAATAATATTAAAAATTAAATTAAATCTCGTACGTGCAGCTTGAACATTCATTTCAAAACCAAATAAATTAAACTAAAAAAATACAATCCAACAACAAAAATTAATACCATTAAAAAATAAATAAATAGATAGATAAACAATCAAAAGAAAAAAATAGGTCAAATACCTGACGTGGAAGCGTATCGGTTCTTGAATCCCCAGGTAATTCTCTAACAAAAGAATGGTCCCATTTCAGATCTTCAAGGCTCGATTTAACCTTGTTATTCATATTATTATCGATTTTATCATCGTCGCTTAAACTCTGATTCTTAAAATCATCGGTGACGGAGTCAACGACGGAAGCCGATAAGTCCATGGAGAAAACGCTGCCGCTCGAATAACTGCTACTAGTATTGCCAGCGATGTAAAAATGTGGAGAGCGAGGGTAAAACCGAGATTTTGAGAAAATTGAAGGGTAAGAACGGAATTCAGAATTACGGGGAGAAGGGATGAGGAGAGGACGGAGTGAGAAAGATAGTAGTAAAGATTTTGGAGAGAAATGTGAAAGCAGCATTGCTTTTTTTTCCTTTTTTGCTTTGACTGAAATATTATTAATATTAATAATATTATTAATAATTTGAAACCAAAAATAGTAACTAAATTACTAAAAATTAAAATAAAAAATAGATATTAAAAAACGGTGGATTTTGTTCTGTTTAGGAAATGTGAAAAAAAATATAATGATAAATTAAAACGCTGTCGGTTTTGTTAATTTGGTGTTGATACTGATGGATGAGTACATAAGCCAGCTGCAATATATAAATGATAAATCAATCAGTGGCGTGGATCTGTTGTAGCGGTTGAATGTATATAATAATTTTTTAAAATATTAAAATTAAAAATGCGGTAACCAGCATTTTTTTTTTGGGCAGCAAAATGTTGTTCTATATACAGCTTTTTTGTTCGCATATTTGAACGCTCTTTTCTGTTTCCTTTATTAGGTTAGAAAGTTAATATATATATATGTATGTATTAAAACTTCTTTTAATATATATATATATATATAAGAAGTTTTAAAAAATAATGATAAAATAGTAACTTTTTAATCTATTATAAATACTTAAAAATTATAGATTTCGAATTTATCATTAAGTTCGTTAATATGTTTAAAAGATGACACTTAATTTGGTTTTCTTAATTTTTTAGTTTTGACTAAAATAATATTTTAATATAGTTGTTAATGGCTCTTGACCTATCACATTTATAATGATTTTTTATTTATCGTATTCCTAATATTTATTTATTTATTTAAGTTTCTCTTAATTTATGATATCATTAATCTCTAATTAATTTAAGTGTCTTTTAGTGTTCCTAACTTCTAATTAATTAGAGTGTCTCTTAAATTGCTAAGTTTTTTTTGAGAAAAAGAAAAAAAATGTATATATAAGTGATTAAGGTGATATTACCCATCATTCACTCTTTACTTTCATTTTTCTCTACTAATGATGGCATAGTGAGTTAACACAAAGATGGATTGAAAAGGTACAAAAAAGAGATTACCCCGCAAGCTATAATAGGGAGGAACCATCTTGTCACATCCAAAATCATAATATCCACATACATATTATATCATGTAATTAACTTGAAAATAATATTATAATTATTTTCGAATTACTTCAAGTTGATTCACATATTTAATATGACAAAAAAATATTCTTAAAGTATAGTTTTTGAATTATTTTGGCCAGTTTATGTACTTTTTCTTCAATATAACTTTATATTCTCCAATAATATACTTAAATATACCTTAAAAATCAATTTAGAAAAATTATAGAGGTCGAATACAAAAAAATTACTATTAGGGCAGCAACCTTGTAAAAATCAGAGTTGAAATACACGTTTGAAATCTTGGATTATTTCACTATCTTAACGAAATAGTTTTTACCTTAATTTTCTAGGGTTTTTAGGGGACTTATTGAGGTATCTAATGGTCCAAAAATTAAAGAAAATACTGTTGTTTAACTAGCTTCAAGTTTCATCACAAATTGAGATAAAACAGTCTCAAAATTTGGGACAGCGTGATAAGTGATTTAGGGAATATTTTAACTCTAACTTCTCATTTATTTAAGCTACCAGATAACTAGATTACCACTTGAATTCTATATAAAAAAATACGCATAAACTAAACATACATAAAATCAAATTAAGTTCTAACTTAGCTAAATTAGGCACCTAAATACAATCCATAAAATAAATTGAAACCCAACATTAACTTATTACATATCATCATTCAACTTAAACATAAATATGCCAACTCAAGAACTATCAACATTTTTATAATATCCAAACCAAAATGCATGATGTATGCTTATGATCGATCCACTGACCAATCTTAAAACTTCTACAGCAAAATGCACGTGGACTTCCCAAATTCTACAAGAGCTATCTACAACCTGAAAAATAATGCCAAAGGGTGAGCTGGTTACTCAATAAGCATTTAATTTAATAGACAATAGCATATAAACAAAAATCACCTAAACACGTATAAATATATATACGTTACAAGTACTATACCATTAAAACACAATTAAGCTCAATTCTAAATAAATAAACATCTCCATCAAACAAACCCAATCCAAATCACATTAAATCTCATCAAATAAAGTTGTATATCTCAACCTCACATTTCCTCACTTAAATCACATTTCGGTGGCCACCCGACAAGACTATCCACCCGGCTCAGTCTCGCCATCTCACATACACGGGTAATTATCCGTCCGGCTCAGCTTTCCCGATCACACATGAATTATAACTCACGGATCATCCTTTCTTAATCACATTCACAATCAATTCATACCACCACATTTCACAATCAATTCACCAATTATCAATCAGTCAAAATTCCATCAAAATCACAAATTCACAATTCAACCAATTTTCACATCAATTCACAATTTTCAATACAACCATCAAAATTACAAATTCACAATTCAATAAATTTTCACTTCAATTCATAATTCTCAATTCAATCAAATAAATTACCAATTATCAACATCAACGCAACTCACTAAGAACATAACAAATAAGCAAAAATAGTAATTTTCATTCAACATACATAAAAGTTTAGTCTATTAAATACTTACAAAAAATTTAGGACAACAAATTAGTCCTAATGATCTTTTCTTATAACCTCCTTGCCTTTGGACTCGCTTATTTACATAATCAATTCAAAGTAAAATTCAATAAACAAATATACATATATTTACTAATCATTAATCTACCTACAGCATAAAAATTCACCAAATGGACACATATACATGATTTAATATGATGCATGAGATGAATGATACATGACAACATTTATGTACATGTAGACAACTTTCATGTTCTAACTTTAAAAATTCACCAGAAATAATATACATTTGATAAAATTCTGATATTTTATAGGGTTATACTTCCATCAAATTAGAAACCTCAGCAACAAGAATCACCTCAAAATCATCTATATAAATAAAGTTATAATTTTTCTAATACAGTTACTCCTAATCTCATATAAACAGAGTAGTCCAAAGTTTGACCTTCAAAACCCAACAAAATGGATGAATTTTCTTCTGAAATTTTACAGGGTTGTAGAGAACCTCCTAAAGTTTCCATGGCCACCAATTTTTTCCAATTTGAACTTGTATAACTCAAGTTATGATAAAAAATACTGAGACTTTTCTACACAATATAAAAACAGCAATATGTACTTTAAAGAAATTCATGTAATTAACCTCAAAATAATATTATTTCGACAAATTAATACATGATTCATACTTAATCAAGTCTTATTAACATGATTACAACTTAAAATCAGATTTTTCCTAAATTTTACATGAACCCTAAATTAATTAAATACTACAAAGAAAATACTTACCTTAATCAAATTTTAAACCTTCAATTATTCTTTACTTAATTGTTTCTACGATCTCAAGCCTTTTAATGGAAATTTTGATGAAAGAAGGGTGAAGAGGGCAGAAATTAAGCAGGAAAGGAAGAAGAAAAGAACACAAGAGAAAGGAGATAAGAAAAGAAAGGTTACGGGTGATATGTCTCCACCCACTCCTTTCTTCTTCTTTTATTATTATTATTATTATTATTATTATTATTATTAACTCTCTACTTAACCACTCTCTCATACATCCTTAAATAAAAATTCTACCAACCAATTAATCCTTCACTTAAACTTATACTACAGATAACTCCTTTTAACTTTCCTTACAATTAGGTCTTTACTCTAACCTAACTTCCATAGACTTTATTACACACATAATACTCTTTTACCACATTTTATTATGCAATGTATAACACATTATTATGATGCAAATGACATAATTAATAATATGTTAATGCATATTAAAATTTAAAAAAAAATACGGCTGTGATACATCTACCGTTAAAAAATTTATTCAATAACTTGAATTGCAACCCACGTTATTTATTTTTGATATATAATTTTTCGATTTAAGGTGTTTATAATATCTATTTTGTTATATGACTTTTTGTCATGTTATTTTATTTTATATTTGATAAAATTCTATTAAATTTTTTATTGATGTTATTTTTTAATCTTTTTTCAATTATATTTTTCTTCGGCGATTTGCATGATATATATACATATATAAAAACACGCATAGTGATTGGAGTGATATTGTTATTATAAGAGTGATTGGAGTGACATTGCCATTATTCACGCTTTACTTTTATTTTTCTCCATTGATATTAAACTTTTAAATTGTTAGGTTATTTTGGAGAAAAAAGAAATATATACATATAGTTACAAATATATGATACTCTAAAGGTGGCGTATGGAATTACCACTAGCTAGATTAATTGGAAGGATAAAAAAGAGACCGTCTCAAGAGCCGGAGTAGAGAGGAACTCATCTACCGTCAAAAGAAAATGTTAAATTAATTGAATTGCAACTCAAGATGACACGTTAGTTATTGATATATAGTTTTTAGTGTTTTAATAACTATTTTTTTTGCATGACGTTTTGTTATATTCTTTTGTTTTGAATTATATATATTTTTATTAGATTTTTTATTTTTAATAAATATTATTTTATATTCAATATTTTAATAATATTTGTTTTTAAATTTTTTTCTTTTTTGTTTTTCATTAATTTTTCTATTTTATGTTTTTTTTCTTAATTTCTTTTTATATTAATTGAAATGTATCTATATTATATACTTAAAAATATGGGATTTTGTTTTTGTCATGTAGGGTTTAGAACATTCTATAATTTGTCATCTATAATTGTAGTAAGAGCTTTAAATATACTTTAATTATTTTAAAAAATTTAATGACACACACGCAAGTTTCTCATAACTTATAATATTCCTAATCTCTAACTAATTTAAATTCGACTTTGGATATTTATAACCTCTTATTAATTTAACTGTCTTTTAATATATTTTTTTAATCTCTAATTAATTTAAATGTCTATTAACTTTCATTTTCTGTATTATTTTTAACTCTTTAATTGTCAAGTTTTATCGAGGAAGAAGAAAAAAAAATATATGGAGGAGGAGATCTCTGCCTCCCTCCCTCACCATGTCTCTTTGACTTTAATATAGAGATGTTTAATTTTATTTTTTTAATTAATTATTCTGTTACATAATTTTACAGAACATTACTGGAAAAATATTAAATCAAACACAATATTCCTATAAATACAACATATTATAACTATCATTGATTTCATATGTAGTATCAATAAGTTTTCTTATAAAAAAATATATATTATGATAACAAAAGTAACAAATTGATTAAAAAAAACTTAAGTAACATGTTGCGCATCACGCAAGTATAACACATAATTTTTTATATCTTCATTGTCAATTGTCAAAGAAAGCATCTTTTTTTTTCCTGTTATGAAATAAAATTTATATGTGATATTATAATTTCTTGTATGAAATTAGCTAACTATTTATTTTTTATAAAATTCTGTGATGGATGATATTACTAATAAAAATAATTTCCAAACAAAAAATAAAATATTAGTTATGATTCTTTTAAAATATTCTACCGTAAAGCAGTTTTTTTCCCTTATAAGTTGCCTATCATACTAATTCTTTAAAAAAAATTGAGTTTAATTCGAATCTTGAATGACAATGGATTCTCTTATGCTTAGTATTCAACAAAATAATTAACCATATTAAATAAATGTTCAAAAAAATCAATTTTCTTTCACATCATATATTCAGTAATTCTATTGTTGAATAACTAATAAATTCTAAAATAATAGATATTAATTGTTATAAGAAAATTAATATAATATTTTTTTTGTGTATTTTTATACATGTCTCGAAAATAATGTACATTTTTATAAGTTTTAATCACATTTACAATACACACACACATGTATGTGTGTGTGTACATACACATATCACAATAAATAATTTATTTAATATTTATAATGCAAATAGACTAACTCTACTAGTGTGGTTATAATTAATGTCAAGATGTATAATTTAAACTTTATCTTATTTAATTTTTAATAAAAGAAATTCCTTCATAAATGAGTTTCATGAAGAATTTACTTATAAATAAATTATTATATGTAGTTGCTAATATAAAGATATATAACTTAAAGATATTTTTATCATAACAAAAATATATCTTTATAATTTTTTTTTGAGATTGGCTTTGTCACACCTCGCCCAACCAAGCACGAGGTAGAATAATTAAATATTTTATTACATTCACACAACTTTATTTAATATGATTTTTTAATATGTATAAATTTTTTTTCTTAATCCTTATAATAAAATCATGTAAGTTTAAGTAATGTAAGTCTCTATGAACTTTACATAAATATAAATAAAAATTTGTGGTTATATAAATTACCAAAAATCCTAGTACAATCTATAAATAAAAAAAACGTATTAATTATAATATCCAGATATTTTTATTATAAAATTTGATAGTAAATTCATTACACATTATTTCAAATATAAAACATAATTTTTTTATCTGATAATTTTACATATTATACATGTTCATAAAGTACAAGATATATCTTCACATTTATTTTTAAATACACAACTAAATAGTTCTCAACAGTGTAGTGGCCAACCTTAAATACTTCACACTGTATTAACAACACCAAAACTTTA